>VXBA01001958.1:41628-64465 GCA_013399895.1 Serilophus lunatus | reverse complement strand
TTTTTTTTTTTTTTGCAAGAATGCACATGGAATGGGAAACACTTTGTCTGACTTTCATTTTCCTTGTGATTTTCTTAGGCTTTCATCTGTACATGGATTCTGAGAGCACCTTGTTTTCTCTGTCCCTCATTTCAACTCAGAAATGTCAGCCTGCAAAATGCAATGGACTGCACAGGGAGAAGCTGCTGCCTTCCAAAAGCTCCTTTTCCCTCTGGATTAGGATGGTGGTGTCTGCCTGTTGCTCCCCAGATTAGTGGGATGGCTCATGTGAGGAGCCTGGTGCTTCCTCAACAGGTTCTTTCCTGGATGTTCTTCAGCAAATCAGCTCAGGACTCTCATCAAAATGAACAAATGAGAGATCTGGCCATTGATGTGTTTAGTGTCAGTCTGGAAATTAAGGAATTACTGGCCAAGTATTAGGAAGAACCGACCTGTGCTCCTGATTATCTTGAAGAACTTCATGTTCAATGAGTTTCCCATGTAACAAGGTAATCTCTTACCCCAAGGATTTAAGAACTCCAGTTCTTCTGGTGGCTCCGAGCTGTTTCATGGTATGTGGGCTAAAAGAGAGTGAATTCCAAACACAGTTGTTCTCATCCCAGGTTTTAGGGAGTGTGAAAGTGGAAGCAGAGAGCAGTGAGAGTATCCCTGTGTCTGGGGCAGCAGGTTAAACAATCCCTGTGTGCTAGTGCTGCCCTTGGGTGCCAGAGCAGCCCCAGAACAGCTTTCCCTGATGTCTTGGCCACTGGTCTGAAATCTTTTTGAAGGGAAATGCTCCAGTCTGGAAAACTATTCTACAGCTCCACAGACATAGCTGGGAAATCCAAACATGGATGTAATTTCACCCCTGAACACCTTCACACTCTGCCCCCAGAGCCTTTGGGGAGCACTTTGGACAAGGCAGGAACACCTGAGGAGACCAAAGGAGGCCAGGGACACACAAACCACCACCCCTTCCCAAATCAGAGTGAAAAGGGTGGCCCCAATCCAGACAATGTCCTGGCCTGAAGGAAAGAAGGAAGGAGACACTCAGTTTTTAGCCTGTTTCCCACTCCTGGGTGAGCAGCTGTGCGCTCACAGTCCTTGGGGAATGCAGCACATGCTTTAATCCATCGGCAGCTGCTCCTCTGGGAGATCAGGTGGAGAGAAGGAAGGGGATCAGTGAAGCAACTCCCAGACCAAGTTTCCAAACAATCAAAGCACAGAGGCTGCCTTGAAAAGCTCCTCATTATGGAGCTGTTGGAATCTTAGCTTGTCCATGTAAAAAAAAGGATGGAAAACTCCTCACCAATTCCTTCAGCAGGGCTTGGGAGGGGAAAAAAATCCTCATATTCCTTTAAAAGGGGTTTCCTACCAAATCCCTGGGGAACCCTCTTGCTGAAGGCAGCAGATTCCAGCAAAACTCCTTTCACCAATGGATAAAACTCATTATATTAAAACAAAAAAACCCAAACCACCACTGGCTGTCCTGGCTGTGTAGGTGGGTGAGAAAATGTTAACAGCTGCTCTCACTGGAGGAACAGGCTGCCAAAAATACTTGTGCTGTGAACAACTGCTCTAAACTTGTGTCCCTGCTTTGTATTACTTGGTAGCCAGGCTCTCTTGGAGCTCTGATCCCATCAGAGACCTAAAGCACAAACACAGACCCTTCCTAGCAAAGAAACACGATTCCAGGGGGTCTCATCAGGCACCTGGGGAGCAGCTTGTGCTTCCTAACCCAGGGTTTGAGGTGTTTTGGCCTGGGAATGCAGAGACCCTCCTCCTGGTCCTTGAGTGATGGGTCAGTCAAGGCCAAATGAGTGTGGAATGTGTTCAGAGAAGGTAACAGAGCTGGGGAAGGGTCTGGCAAACGTGTCCTGTGAGGAGCAGCTGAGGGAGCTGGGGGTGTTGGTGTGGAGCAGAGGAGGCTCAGGGGGGACCTCATTGCTCTCCCCAACTCCCTGCCAGGAGGGTGCAGTGAGGGGGGTCGGGCTCTGCTCCCATGTGCCAAGGGAAAGGAGGAGAGGGAAGGGCCTTCAATTGCCCCAGGGCAGCTTCAGGGGGGAGAGCAGGAACAATTCTTCCCTGGCACAGTGGGCAGGGATGGGAATGAGTGTCCCAGGGAGGTGCTGGAGTCCCAGTGTCTGGGAGTGGCCCAGAGGTGTCTGGATGTGGCCCTTGGGGGCACGGACTGGGGGGGATTGTGGTGCTGCTGGGTGAGGATGGCACTGGGTGATCCTGAAGGTCTCTCCCAACGCTGATGGTTCAGGGATTCTGTGAAATCCATGCCTTTGGGCTGAGCCGGAGGTTTCATGAGATCTCCACGAGAAGAGTTTGTCTTCTTGCTGATGGGGAAGGACACTGGTCCCTTGTCCCCTTGGAAAGCTCCTCTCCCAGTCATTACACAGAGCATTTCCTCCTTGCCTGTGGTGAAGTCACCAGGACTTCAGCTGGGGTCTTCTGCAAACCCTCTGCAGCAGAGAGGGGCTGGTGTGGAGGGATCTGCAAGGTCTCTGCTGCTCTGTGGCCTCATATTTTATGGAGAATCCTCACAGAATCATCCAGGTTGGAAGAAACCTTTGGGATCATCCAGTGCCACCCTCACCCAGCGCCACCAGAATCCCCCTTAATCCACATCCCCAAGTCTCTTATCACCTCATTCCATGGGGCAGCACCACCAGGACTGAGGGATTGCTGTGAAACACAACTTTTCCCCCATTTTTGAAGAAAATCCTACTTGGCCACTGAGACACAACGACTGTTTTTGTTTATGAGCCACATCTTCATCCTGATATTTTTTTTTTAGCTTCCAATTTTCTGCATGAAATGCTTTGCCCTCAGTGATCTGTAGGTGCAGTTTAGGCACAGGAGTTCCATCTGGAAGGTGCAGGATTAGTGGCCTAGTTAAGCCCCCTTAATTAAAAGGAGGTCATGGAGCCCTCCCTTCTCTCCTGGTGCAGATGATGGATGGTCCACGCTGAGCACTTGCTGATGTGTTATTAGGACCACATAAGCTGCCTATTAAGTACCAGACAAATTGTGGCTTTGATGTGTCAGGTACTTAATGAAGATGAAATTCAGGCTGGGAGTGCAGAAAAGATCTTTCTTCAGCCTTTGCTTCAGCAAAACCTGTCACTAAACTCTTCCCAGAGCACTCCCAGAAGGTCCTTATTTAAGGCTCAATCTCCACTCCGGGAGTAGCAGCACACACTGGCCAGAAATGCCTTTTCTAACTTGGGAAAGGCTTTTCTTTCACCTTTGGGTTGCAGAGACATCCAGCTCTGGTCTTATTAACTCATCACCGTGGCAAGATCCTGCAAGAAAGTCATGTTCCCATTATCTATACAAAATGGATTAAATGGGGGATGAAAAGGGCTTGAAAAGGTAAAGACAGATGTAGGTTTAGTTTCTTAAATGTCAGCACGAGGCAGCTTCTGTCTCCTGTCATGGTACTGAAGAAAAATGGGTTGTTACTGCAGTGGTTTAATTTGTTATAACTGTTTATATCCACAAGACAGGCATTGTCTTCCTTGGTCTTTAAGTGATCCTTGACCCCAGAGAAAGGAAGAACTAAAGGAATGAAAAATTACAAAGAAATTTGTCTTTTTTTGTTTTGTTTTTTTAGTAAAGAATTTTATTGGAGAAGATGTTTGGCCAGTTTATTACTAATGCAGGATAAGAAATGTCAAAACTCTTCTGGTAATGCAGGAAGGGAGGGATTAAAAAACTGAGAATGGAAAAAAAAAATTAAAGAAAAGAACTGATTTTTGTTGCAGCACAAAAATCCACGATTGAAAATGTGCTTCCACCTCAGCAACCCTTTTATGGGATCTTGGATGCTTAGGGATGTTTGTGTAATTGCTTCTTGTAAATGATCTTCTCCTCTGCAACACTTTACAGTAAACCACTTTCCTTTGCCATCTGTTATCCAGTTGTTTTAACTGGGTTTCCAGTTATTTGTATCAGTCATTTACAAGAACCTTTTGAACCTCCATGAAATGGAATAATTGAAGCTTCTCTTCTGGGCTCCTTGATCTGTGCCTTAAAACTGAGGGTTAAAATCCTGATAAAGGAGGAGGAATTTGTAAATCACGGAACATTGCCAGAATTCTTCTTTCTGCAAGCTCTGAGCACAGATATTTCATTGGAAAAAGTAGTTTGGGGGAGTGGTGGAGGATTTTTCATCTCTAAGTCACTTTTTGGACATGTGTCATTATCAGCCATGGGTTGGCCAATGTGAATGGATTTAGTGACTCAAAATGGGCTGTAAAACACAGACACTACAGAATTATGGGATGGTTTGGGTTGGAAGGGACCTTAAAGCTCATCCAACCTCATTCCATGGGCAGGGACACCTCCCACTGTCCCAGGGGGCTCCAACCTGCCCTGGGACACTTCCAGGGATGGAGCAGCACAGCTTCTCTGGGAATTCCATCCCAGCCCCTCCCCACCCTCACAAGGAACAATTTCTTCTCAATATTCCATCTCACCCTGCCCTGTGGCAGTTTAAAACTACTCCCCCTTGCCCTGTCCCTCTGTTGTATAAAATTCCCTCTTTCTCCTTTTCATAACCCCCTTAATGAACTGGTCTAAGGTCCCTCTGGAATTTTCTCTTCTCCAAGCTGAACACCCCCAGCTCTCCCAGCCTGTCCAGGCCTTTCATACCTTTCCAGAAAGATGGATCTGGTGAAAAAGCAGTTTGTGAAGACTGAGGGATGAAGGATTAAGACGATCCCCATGGGAGGTGAATGGTCAGGATATTCCTCACCTGGTGGCATTACCTGGAGCCTCCTTCTGGGGCCAGAGGGGCTGTTTTAGGGGTCACACACAGACCTGAGCAGCACAACTTTGTGGCAGATAAAGACATTTTAGGAGTGGCTGGGACACAGCCTATTTCTCCAGCCCCTTTCCCGTACTTCCCACGACACCAAGGCTCTGCTCCTCCTCCTTCTCCCCTCACGTTGGTGACATTTGTGGTTCAGCAGTGACTTGCAGGTGGCAGTTCTGGCTGTGTCACACACAGACACTGCCCAACACCCTCCTGAGGTGCCAAAAGCAGGACTCTGAGCATCTGCAACACAACAGCCACCACGGGAAGCGCTGGATTTGTGACCAGGAGATGGGATCGCTGCTGGAGGAGCTGCCCCTGCTCTGAGGGACCACAGTGCCATTCCAGGGCTTCCCCAGGGAGGTTGTCCACAGTGCCTGGCACGGTGTCAGGAGAGGGCTGGGCACAGAGCCTGCCTGCCTTCCCTCTGGGAAATGAGGAACATCCAAGCCGCAGTCGGATGCGCTGTGGCTGCTGTGGCTGCAGGGAAGGGCTTGGGCACAGAGCATCCCAACCCTCCCTGGAGGCAGGAAATCCCTTCTCGCAGCTCCTCTTGGCACCCTGAGGTGCAAACAAACTCCTTGAGCTGCCCCCCTGCTTTTCCTGGGGGGTGTCTGCCTGTCTGCGTAGGGATGAAGAGGTGTCCTCCTCATCCATGGGGAGGAGCTTTCCTAGGGATGGGCCAGGGCAGGGCCAGGGGGGATCTCAGCAAAAGGTTCTTCCCCCAGAGGGTGGTGGGGCACTGCCCAGGCTCCCCAGGGAATGGGCACGGCCCCAAGGCTGCCAGAGCTCCAGGAGCCTTTGGACAAGGCTCTCAGGGACAGGCTGCCATGGCTGGGGGGTCTGGGCAGGGACAGGGGTTGGACTGGATGATCCCTGGAGGTCTTTTCCAGCTCAGGATATTCCAGGATTTCGGGGGGAGCAGAAGGAGGACAAGCTTGTCTTGCCTTGTTTGAACTGCACCAGCACAGTGTGGGCTCTTTCATGGGAAGTGGGAATGTTGATGGGCTGGATTTCTGCTGGGAAGAGCCAATGGGAAAGCAAAAAGGCCAGAAATCCAGTGCAATTACAGGGTGGCAAGTGGAGCAGGGGAAAATCCACATGAAGGGAGTGTTAGAAAAGGGAGACTAAAGAGGAAAAAAGGATCTAGTAAGAAATTAAATCCAGTGCCTACACTATGTTCTAGGTAGGGAGGAGGTGCTGAGTAATTTCTACAGCAGTTTTCCTGCCAGCTGAGAAAACAGATTCTCTTCTTTTGAAATTGAGTAGCAGTTTCAAAAACAGAGATGGCACTTACAGGAGAAAACGAGTGGTCACAAAGTCAGGCTTGTCCTGGAGGATCTGGGAGGCTCAGGACCAGGGACATCCAGGTTCTCACTGATGCCACTGGAGCCACCACCGTTGGGTTTTTCACATGTTCCTTCTCTGCAAATCACAGGATCAGAGGTGGAATAGACCTTCAGGATCACCCAGTGCCATCCTCACCCAGCAGCACCACAATCCCCCCCAGTCCGTGCCCCCAAGGGCCACATCCAGACACCTCTGGGCCACTCCCAGACACTGGGACTCCAGCACCTCCCTGGGACACTCATTCCCATCCCTGCCCACTGTGCCAGGGAAGAATTGTTCCTGCTCTCCCCCCTGAAGCTGCCCTGGGGCAATTGAAGGCCCTTCCCTCTCCTCCTTTCCCTTGGCACATGGGAGCAGAGCCCGACCCCCCTCACTGCACCCTCCTGGCAGGGAGTTGGGGAGAGCAATGAGGTCCCCCCTGAGCCTCCTCTGCTCCACACCAACACCCCCAGCTCCCTCAGCTCTTCGTCCTAAAACATATTTTCCCCACCCTGGACAAACACAGACATCTGTGCCCAGTTTTGTTCCACCTCAGCCAGAGATGGTCTTGAAAAACAACAACAAAATAATATCAGGTTCTAAATATTGTGAGTTTGCTCCTTTTTTGGAAGTACTCAGAAATCTTCAGTTTTAAAGAAACCTATTATTATTATTATTATTATTATTATTATTATTATTATTATTATTATTATTATTATTATTATTATTATTTAAATCCATAATTAGGGAAGAGCAGATGGTTCTGATTCCAACTGGAGCCTGCACTTGATCCTGGGGTCAATGGAGCAGCTTTGGATCAGAGGCTCCCACCATTTGGCAACCAGGAAATATTTGGGAACCATTCCAGCTCTCCCAGGAGTAGGTGGGATGCTGGCTGTTGATTTCAATAGTAGCAGTATGGAATGGAATAGAATATTATAGAAAACAAGATATCCCTGAAATCCTTCAAATTTTGCTGCTCAACGGGTAAAAAATGGAAAAAAAAATAGGAAGGAAAAGCCTCAAAAAATCCAGAAGAAAAAAGCAACAGAGCATGGTGGGGAAGGAGGGAGTGCAGGAAAATAGGAAGGGAAATCAGGGGGAAAATGTGAAGAGAGCGAAAAATATAAGCAGAAAGTATTAATAAAAAAATAAAAAAGAAAATACAGGAGAAAAGCAGAACCCAGAGACAGAGCAAAGAACTGCAGTTTTTGGTGGGGGTGTGCAGAGAAAGAAAAGGGAAGTGAAGCAGGAGGAGGCCCAGGTCTGATGAGGAAGAGAAGTGTTAAATACACATTTATTATACCTGAGCAGTGCAAGGACAGGCCTGGAGTTCAGCACACACTCAAATGCCTTGAAGAGCAAGGAGAGAGTAAAATATGCAGAGGAGGGAGAACCTCACAAGAAGAACCAAATGCAGGGTTTTTAAGGAAAAAGTGTCTGTAAGAAAATAGATAAAGAGAAGAAAGGGAAGCTGGAATTCGATGATCCTTAAGGTCCCTTCCAAGCCAAACCATTCTGTGATTCTGTGAGGAGAAGGAAACTTTTCCATCCTTCTGTGAGGGGAATAATGGAAAAAAAAAATCCTCTGGTTTTAGCATAATTACTACAAGAAAAGCTCTGATTTCTTTATAGATGCTTTACTTGAATCTACATCCCAACAGCAAAGAAGTCTTGGGAAGGTGGGTTTTATTGAAATAAGAATTATTCTTGCATTGGTTTTACCCTGAGATCCAACCCCAAAATCTTCTGCCTATTTCCTACGTGGTGTTGTTGGTTCTTACAAATCACATCAGCCACTTCTAACTAAGCCCAACCTCCTTCAGAGAAGTCCCTGGTGGTTTCTTCTGACCACTGGTGATGTGGCAGATTGGAATAGACAAGGTGGTGGTTCCTTTTCTCTTGTGGGTTAATGGGAAGTGAGGCATCTAAGGCTGAGATCAAGCACATTTTCAAGCTGCACGGGGGTTTCTCATGAATTTCACAACCTTTTGAGGCTCCTACAACTGTGTAGCTCTGTCTTCTCTGGCTTCATGAGAAAACAGTGGAAAGCATAAGTTCCTTCCTTTTTTTGCTTTAAAGCAAATTTGGTTCTGTATTCTGGAAAAACCTTCCCAACTGAGATTATAAATTGATGAAGCAGAAACAAATTGTCAGAACTGCAGGGTAGAACCTCCACTGGGCTCTTCTTCCAAAAAAAAATCCACCTTCCCACAGGTAACATGAATGCCATTCTTAAGAATTGCTTGAAATTTCCACAGACTCGTAAAATTTCTTTAAAAAAAGAAAAAAGCTCATTAGAAACCCCGTGGAAATGGATTTCAAACAACCCAATTTTTCTCCACACCTCTGGGCTGATGTTTCTTGGCAGTTGGAATTTCAAGCTCTCTCAGTGGAGTTAACAGCAAAGAGAACCAAGTTTTTTGTGTATTCAAAGAGCAAATCCTCATTTCATGAAGGCTGTTCCCCTCTCCATGGCCTTGGATTGGAGGGTACAGGCACCCCCTGACCCAACTAATCTGCCTGGCAATTATGAGCCAGGACTGAATCACATTTTAAGTCCTCTCTCACTGAAAAATAAAACCCCAAACCCTTCTCCCAAAGCAAAGTCCTCCATCCTCTGAAAGACTGACTTTGTATTTTTCTTTCCAGTGCTGCCCCTCACTGCAAACACTCTGAAGGTTTCCTCACAATTTTTCCTTGTAGCATCAAAATTCCCCTCCATCCTGAAGCCTATGGAAAGTTTGGCACAGATTAGGCCAATCCTGTGGTTTAGGATTCTGATCCACACTCTTTGTTGTTGTTTTATACCCCCTGAACCATCTCAGGTCAGGACCTTCCTGTTTGTTTTGCTGCGACTTCCAGGTGCTAAATCCACGTGGAAGCCAAATCCAAATGATTTTGGCTGCCTGGGTGAAGTTCCCTCAAAAAGTTGTCACCAGATCATCCCTCAGCCATGACTTTTTAAGGCATTGAAAGGTTCCAGTCAGTTTTTGACACCGTGTTGATGGAACATCACTCCCACAACTGAATCCCAAGAGGAAAAGTAGCCAAAGGTCCTACAAGTGAAAGTGCTTTGAGTGGGAATTTATGTTTGGGTTTCTGTGGGGTAAACAGACAGTCAGAAGGTTTGAAAGGAAGATACACATCTCTGGAAATCCTCCCAAAACTGATTTGGCTTTGATGGGTCTGACAAAAAAAGGATGATGGTGTTTAGGTTCCTTCCATTGGAACAAGAGGAGAGTTGGCCTTGAGAGCCACGAAAATATTTATCACAGGGCAGAAACAACTCCAGCAGCAGATTTAGAAGGAGGAAAAGTATAAGGACCTAAAATCCCAGAGTCTCTGAGGATGGAAAAGAGCTCCAGGATCCCTTGTTCCCTGGGAGCAGAGCCCGACCCCCCCCGGCTCCCCCCTCCTGGCAGGGATTGCAGAGAATTCCAGGGGCCCCCTGAGCCTCCTTTGCTCCAGGATGAGCCCCCCCAGCTCCCCCAGCCCCTTCCCTTCCCTACACACACTCCAGCCCCTCAATGAGGGGCCCAAAAACTGGAACCAGTCCTTGAGGGGCTTCACCAGTGCAAATAGTGAGTTAATGGAGGAGTTGTGTTCTCTAGGGATTAGACACGGGGGAGAAGGGCCACATCTCTCCCCCTCCATCCGTGTTTGGTACGAGGCCCACTGTCCCACATGAAATCCTAAAATATCAGTGGGATAGAGCCTGGATTTTGGGAGCAGTTGAGACCACTCAGATGTGGATGCTTCCAGCATTTTTTTATTTGTTGGGCTTCTCGTTTGGGCCAAGACATGAAGAGCAACGCGTGAGTCCACACCTCAAGAGTCCACAGATTAGGATGCAGAAAATTACTGGGTGACAGTGGGATAAATGGCTTAGGCCATTCTGCCTTTGGGGTGGCAGCTCAGCAGGAGCTTTAAAGACTTAATTTTTGGCTTTTGGCACAGAAATTCTTTTGTGGAGCCCACGTATCAAATATAACAGGAGACCCAAGGACTTCACAACCTACACATTATCCCAACTTTCCTTCTCCGAGCCAAGCAGAGCGAAGCTTAAATTTGCTACATATAATCATCATTCCAGGGAATTTGAGTCATTTGTGCACATATTAAAGAAAGTCAAAACAAATATTGATGGCCCCAGTGGTAGCTAGATGTAAAAGCAAAAACTTTGGGCAAGTGATGAAAGACGAGGCTGTGGATGTGAGATGGAAAGAAACGCACTCTGAACCGTGAGGAGAAAAATCCTACTTGATTGGCTCCTAATGTAGTAAAACAATTCACCCTGGGACTTGTAAAATAACTGTGAGAGCTTAAAGTGATTCAAATTGGCAGTTCCAGCACAGTCCCAGAGGACACGATGCCAGAGCCGTGTTTGAAACCTGTTTCTGAGTTCCTAGGAAGGCTGAGGAGCCACCACAGGGATTGGGATGCGGGGGCAGGATGTGTGGAGGTGGGGAGGGGCTGTTTCTCCTCTTAACCTCCCTTCTTAGCACTTTTTATGGGAAAAATTTGGTGCTGGAGATGTTCACAGACGATGAGATGCAATCCTGGGTAAGCAAAGTTTGAACTCAACCCTCTTCCTACTGAGTTATGTGGAATTAGACTTTAAAAGCACCAGCAAGATCCAGCTGATGATCAGGAGAGGGATCAAATTCTTTTCCTCATGGAATGGCAAGCAAAGAAGACATTTCACCAGGCTCTTTGCTTTGCTTCCATCACTGTAAAGGCAATATTGGTGCATCTGGTACCTCCTGAAGGCCTCACCAGTGACTGGGAGTGGGTGAGGATTCCCCAAGCCCTTCAGATCCCAGGAAAGGGATTCCTGTGAAATAAGTTTCTCACCTTGAACATAAAAGGCCAGACCACTCTCTTACCCTCCTCCTAGTGCAATTCCTGGTGCAAAGTCATGCCTGGTTTAACTGATGGATTGTGGATGCCTGAGTGTTCCATCAGCTCCATTCCTGAGCACCTTCAGGAATGTCTTTGCCTCATTTCCCCAAAAAGGAAGGCTCCAGGCTGAAAGTCCTGGTGGGGGAAAGAGGGAAAGCTTTCCAGCTGTATTGTCACCTCCTGCACATCTCAGTCCCCTGGCAGCCCTTGTGATGCTCTGGGAGACTCTGCCATCGATGGATCCAAGGAATTTTTCACATCCTTGTAAGAGTTATTTTCTCAGGATCTCTGCTTCCCTCGTTAGGGCTTCACCAGAGCTCATGATCAATTATTTCCATGTTTGGACAAATTTTAAAGACAGTGGGACAAAGAAGGGACTGAGAAATACTTTCACCCTCCCACCTCTCCCTGCACTCCCCTCACAGGTGACTTTCACACCAGTTGTTTCCAATCTCAAACACACTTTCCAGAACTGGGCAGTGAAGAGTGGGGGCTTTTCCTGCAGAAATGAGGGAATGACGTGTTTTGGGGAGCACTATCCATGTTCCAGTACCTGCACAGAGACTTGAGGCTGAATTCTCTGCTCTCTCATTAGTTTGCTCCCCGTTTCACACTGGGCTTTGTGACCCGTGAAATTTGGGGTTAAACAATTGCCAGGGAGAACTGGGCACGACTGAAGTGATTTATCACTGATCCCACAGGCAGCAGAGGGAGGAGCTCTGCTCCCATCCTCCAGTACTGCCTCTGGCACAGCCACCTGCAGCCTCAGTCCAGGTGCCTGGGTTTTGACTCGGACTTTGAGGGCTGGAAAACACCAGTGTGAGGTGCAGGAAGCAACTTTTGGAGCCATCCCACCACAATCTACCTGCAAGGGAGTCCCAGTGGCTTTTAGAACTCTTATCTTTTTTTCTGCTTTACCACTGAAAATGTGTGAGGAGCTCCATCCCACAGACCAAAGGATGGAGACAGACCTGGCCTGGGGCTCCAGGCTCTGCCATTCCAGAGGAGCCTTGCCTGGACCTGCCACCTTGGCAATCTCACAGCCACTGCTTTGGATCTGGCCAGGCCACCTATGAAGTTTTGCTTCCCTCTGTTCTGTTTAGCCCAGAGAAGCCTAAATGTGGTTTTAAAGCTGAAGAAACCTTTTTCATACATATCTTTGTGTGTTTTCTTTACATCAGAGTGACCTACAAGGGTTAGAAACCCTGGGGCAGAGGAGGAAGTTCCCAAGGTCTCCATGAGGTCTCTGGGCACTGGTGAAGCCACACCTCGAGACCTGTGTCCAGTTCTGGGCCCATCACTTCTAAAAGGACTTTGAGGGGTTGGAGTGTCAAAATACAGGACCATCAAGGTTGAGAGAGACCTTCAAGCTCATCCAGCAGCACCAGAATCCCCCCTAGTCCATGTCTCCACATCCAGACACCTCTGGAACATTTCCAGACAGTGGGACTCCACCACCTCCCTGGGACACTTGTTCCAAGGCCTGACCTTCTTTCAGTGAAACAACATTTTCTAATATCTGATCTAAACATTCTGCTGGAAGTTTGTCCATCCTCAAGCAAAAAACTCCAAGGCAAAGCCTGGAGGGCTCATTTCCCTGCCAGCAACTGGTATCTTGATTTAAAACCGGTTTTGCTCTTCCTGACTTTGGAACACAAACAACGTTCTGAGACACTTCTGAACTTCCTGAAAATTGATCATCTCCATCAACCTTAGAATTATGATTAATGATGTTCAACTCTTTTCAGTTTAATCTGAATTTCTCATCTTTGCCAGACACCGAGTCCTGGTTCCTTCACGGACAAACCTGAGGACACACAGAATTGTTCTGTTTTCAGAGAAGCATTAACAAGCTGCAGCCAAGAGCAGCTTTTGGCTCTTCAATTCTACAGTTGCTTCATATATCCCCCCTCAACTCTCTAAATATTGGTGCTGTTTCAGCCTAATTGTGTTTTTCTTTTTAAGCTCAGCCCCATCGGAAGTTTCCCTCCCAAATTCAGGGTAAGCAACAAAGGACAAATATGAATTCCCCCCCCACCCCCCCCTTTTAAGTTGTTAAACTTCAACAATAATAAAGGTATTATGTGGAGTCATCTCAAAAATATATCCCATATATCACTGGGAGATAAAGATCTTTGTCTGAGACTTTGTCTGAGGAGGATAATGTTTCACTCCTGGCGCCTCTGAGTCTACTCTTTCTAACATAAGACATATTTGTTATACACTTACTAAACCTGCCTGGGTACAATGCCCAAAAAATCAGTTTGCACATTTTTTTGGCCAATTAACAAAGCTCATCACCTTCTTCTTTACCTGCTGAATGCTCCCCGAATCCCTGGGAATTGTAGGCAAGGGCTTGTGTCCCAAGGTGGGATCCATGAGGGTTGTGGAGCACAGAACCTCTCACAATTTGGATGAGCTTTAAAATACTCATGGAGTCATTTTCTTTGGTGGAAATGAAGGGAATGGAAATTAGGACGTGCCTGTGAGTGGCAGGAGGAGTGTGAGAGATCAATCTCTCCACAAATCGCAGCTCTGTTGAGACTCCCCTTAACATTTTGTTCAGTTCTGGGGCTATTTTAAAACCCCAACACCAAAACATTGCACCGTGTGTTTTGCATAAAAACTATTTGGGTGTTTCCATTTTCTGTTTTGGGGTTTTCAATTCAGATTTTAAGATGTAAACATGTTTTTATGTACAAAATATTAAGGATATAAAGGATGAAAGTAGAGTAAGAAACCAGAAGACTCTTAAAAACCTGAAA
This sequence comes from Serilophus lunatus, assembly GCA_013399895.1. Taxonomy (NCBI): domain Eukaryota; kingdom Metazoa; phylum Chordata; class Aves; order Passeriformes; family Eurylaimidae; genus Serilophus; species Serilophus lunatus. Next base: position 50,659 of record VXBA01001958.1, on the reverse strand, counting down.
CAAGGCAGGGGAATCTCACTTGAGAAATTAATTTGCTTCTCCTCCCTGTCCCCCCATTCCCTGAGCTGTGCCTGTGGTGTGATTTCCCTCTAATCTTTAGCCAGACCCAAGAATCCTACATATCTAAAGTAAAAGTATGAAAATCAAAGGAATTAAATGATATCTACTGAAGCTACATTAACTACAACAGCAGATTTCACAAGCTAAAAGAAGCACAAGTAAATCGTTTAAACCCTTTGCTCATCAGTTATAAATTGTTTTATTAGCAGAGAAGTTTCCAAAGTTAAGGGGTTTAATAAACTCTTAATAAGCATTCTTATTGAAAATGTGGCAGAAAACACTTTCCACACCTGCCAGAGGTATGTCCTTGTATTCCAGAAATGCTGGAGCTCTGAAGCCCTGTTTGCCTTGGAAGGAGCCTCTGCAGGGGTGACATTTGAGCAGAAGGGGGTGGAACAAGCCCCCCAAAATTCAGATGCATGATAACATGAAAAAAACCCAGGTCTGAAGCAAAAACTGAGCTCAGGTTAGTGCTGAGTTGAACTTGGAAAATCAGAAAGCCTCCAACATCCACATCCCTGCAGCCACTAGGGAGCTGCCTGGTTACATTGATTTTACCCCTCTGTTATTTAAGTCACAGATCCAAAGCCTGGAGCTTCCAGAAATGATGTGGATCAGTGTCATCCCGGGGATAATTAGTCTAAAAACCACTGAAGGATCTGGATCAGGGTATTTTTGGGCCAGGATGACACTCCTGATTTCTGTTCCTCTGTCCCAAAAAAGCAGTGGTGGTGCTTTTGGTGATGCCTTGGCGGTGCTTCTTCCAGGGAAATTCACTTCCTTGCTCTTTCAGTTGTCCCCAGATATGTTGACTTGAGATATCTCATTTAATTTAATATTCCAGGAAATCTGGAAATTATATGTGGTAACAGGAAATTCTCATGTTGTTTTACTTTTTATTTTAATTTTCCTCTCTTTCCACCTTCATTACCTGTGGGTTGAGTAATGAGGAGACAAGGACAGAGTGATTTAATAGATTTTAATACATGCCCTATTGAAGGTATCTATCAAATCAAGTGTCTCCTTATCATTCTCTGGCTTGATTTTCTCATCATTGCACTTCTCCAAACCTATCCAATGATGGAACTGTGCCCTTTCCAGCAAAATGTTGGAAGAAATCATTGTGGAAAATAAATAATTGCATGTGTGGGTTGGTTTGTGGGGGCCTGGGGTGGGATTTTGACAACTGTGGTTCTCTGGAGGCCAAGGGAAGGAGAGTTTCCTGCAGGGAAGGCAGGTCTGAATAATACAAATGTCACCAGGAAGCCAAAGTGTCAAAAGAGAGAAATTCTGAAGAAAAGGGAACTGGAATTCTCCTATGGGAGAGCTGGGGGTGTTCAGCCTAGAGAAGAGAAGTTTCCTGGAGAAATTAAAAGCTTTTCCATTGCCTAAGGGGGGTGTGTGTAAAAATGAGGAAGATGGTTGGTGTCACACAAAATCCTGTGTTCTGGGAAGACAGAGATGGAGGAGAGATTATTCCTTGTAACAGATCCAAAAAACAGGGGTGTCCACTGATGAATGGATGAGGATTTCTAACAAAAATAATGAGGAAGTGTCTCTTCTTAAAAAACTAGTTGTGGAAACCCTTGTTATCAAACTCTGAGGGAACCAAAGTGGATATTTCAAAAATAAAAGGCATTTTTCAGGTCCTTCAGTTGCTACCGAGTCACTGAATCATAGAATCTGCTGAGTTGGAAAAGATCCCCCAGGGATGATGGAGTCCAAGCCCTGCCCAGACCCCCAGCCATGGCAGCCTGTCCCTGAGAGCCTTGTCCAAAGGCTCCTGGAGCTCTGGCAGCCTTGGGGCCGTGCCCATTCCCTGGGGAGCCTGGGCAGTGCCCCACCACCCTCTGGGGGAAGAACCTTTTGCTGAGATCCCCCCTGGCCCTGCCCTGGCCCAGCTCCAGCCCTGCCCTGGCTCCTGGCCCTGCTCACACCCAGCACAGGAGGGGCTGTCCCTCCAGAAGATGTTGAATGCAGTGAGATAATTAAATTATATGAATATGGGTGAATACTCACCCCAATCACCTTGACTTGGGTGTTTTGGTTGAAGGGAGGTTCCAGCTGTGTGAGAAATGCCATCTCTGGAGGCTGGAGGAGAGGGCACCTGGGAGCCAGAGCACACTGAAAAACAGACTTGAGTTGCACAGGTCAGTCACAGCCACAGAACCATCTCTGTTGGGAGAGACCTTCTGGATCATCCATTCCCACCACCCCCACAACCCCCCTAATCATGCCCCCCCTGAGCCTCCTCTGCTCCACACCAACACCCCCAGCTCCCCCAGCTCTTCCTCCTAAAACTTCTTCCCCAGCTCCATTCCCTTCTCTGAACACATTAATCCCAAATCTACACTCAGCAATACTTTAGGACCGGATTTACCACATAATCCACCAAAACCCCACGTTTATTCTGGAAGGATCAGCCTGAGAACACCCCCAGGATCTTCCACCCAGCTCCCACTTGCACAGTGCTGCTGCTTCTCCCATTCCCCGGCTTTCTCCTCGTGCTGTGCTGGCACTTTGGAGGAGCAGCTGGGACACAGCCAGGCTGGCCACATCCCCTGGTGCCACTTGGGACAATTCCAGCCAAGGAATTCTCTGGGAAGGCTTGGCTTTCCGGCTGCTCTTCAGCACTTCTGTACGTGATGTCCCCCATGTCGCTGCCAGTGCTCTGAGTCACCAGCTCATGAGGGAAACAGCTTTGTTTGCTCTTGGCTCAGCATCCAGACTAAGCACTTTCTTTAGGTCCACCTGGCCCCATCTCAGCTTCATTTAAATTTTTCCCAGGAGTTTGTTAAAATAATGGTTGTGTTTTCTTGTTTCTGGTTTGTAGAGGCGATGGGGAAATGTCCTCTGTGTGAGTTTTGAGGGAAATAACACTTGGAGAAATGTGGCAGCGTTTTCTGGCCTGAAATAAATTTGTAGAGAATAGAGAAAGTGTATTAAAAAATTGTTTGGGGTTTTTTGTCCACTGTGAAGTTCGTGGAATCGTGGAATGGTTTGGGTTGGAAGGGACCTTAGAGATGATTCCATCCCCTGCCATGGACAGGGACATCTTCCACTATCCCAGGTGATTCCAAGCCCCATCCAAACACATCCTTGGACACTTCCAGGGATGGAGCAGCCACAATTTCTCTGGACAACATGTGCCAGGGCCTCTCCACCCTCACAGGCCAAAAATTTCTCCCTAATATCTGATCAAAGATACTCATGGATTGTGCAGAAGATAAAAATCATGTGTGTGAAAATCATTAGTGTGTGTTTAATTTATGCCCAAATAATTATGAGTTTCTGGGTTGCCCTAAATCAAGGTGGTTTTTAAGTCCATACTTGAACCCTTCCTAACTCGAAATCCGAATAATTGATCCTTTTTCAGTAAAATCAGTAAGGACAAAACTCTTTTTTTCTGGAGTATTATCTGTAACTCTTAACACCATTTCCAACCCTCTAAAACAAACACAGACAATCTGCCCTCGGAGTTCAGTCTCATATTTCAAAAAATAGTTTGGTGGCAAAGCAGCTTTTTCCTTTGTGTTTTTCTTTTTGAATGCAATAGTAAACGCTTGAGAACTGGGACAAAAGTGAGTCCTTGCACCATCCTGTCCATCAGCACTTCTTCAAGAGTTCCAGAGACAGAAGAGATTAGAGTTTAAAAATATTCTGTCACTCAGCTTGTTTTTGTTGGCCTGACAAGCCACCAGCTGCTGCAGTTTGTTGCTGTTTCACAGGCAGCTCCTGAGGTATTTAGAGGAGGTTTTCAGTAACTCAGCACCGTGCCCCTTCTTAAGTTATAAAGCATCTCTGAGGAGTGATGGAATGGTTGAAGAACCCCCTTGTCCACCAGCAAAGGTCCCCAGGGTTGTGCCCTGGTTTGTGCTGCTTCCTGGGATTTGCTGTTTTGCTGTTTCATGCAGAGGATTTCCAGGCAGCAGCAATGGGTTCTGTGTGTTTCTGGATTCCCTGGGAGGTAACAAGGGGTCTGGGTGAGCCTGGAGAAGGTGGCTGAGGACAGGGGAAGGAACTGGAAGGCAGAAACTGCAGTAGTGGTTGGAAGTAGAGACCAAGAAGAGCAAAGAGCCCAACTTTGGGTTTGCCATCCAAGGCAGGGCTTGGGAACAGGGCTGGAACCACACCAGGATGCTGAGCAGGAACACCAAGGAAACATCACTGGGCTCGTGAGTCCTGCAAAATCCCACAGGGAAGGTGTGGCTGAATCCATCAGCAGGTGGTAGCCAATATTCCAAAGGTTCTTTGGGCTCCTGGAGGCCTGCTGTGGCTTGGTGGGCAGTGAGAGGTCCCTGAATAGCAGTGTCCTGGGGTAAGATCCCTGATAAATACCACACTGTGAAAATACTTGCATGAAACTCCATGTGATGATCTGAACAACAGAGAACTTACTAGGAGAGTTGATTTTTCCATATCCTTAGTCAAAATGATTGAGGAGCAAAATGCTTCAGTTTGGAAAAGCATGTCCTCACTAATATGGACTAAATCAAGAAAATGGAACATTTCTTGGGTGGTGAACAAGTGTGGAGCTGGTTTTGGACCATGTGGATCACAGAATCATAGGATGGTTTGAGTTGGAAGAGACCTAAAGATCATCTCATTCCACTGTCCCTGGGATAGTGGGAGATGTCCCTGCCCATGGCAGGGGGTTGAAACTGGATGATCTTTAAGGTTCCTCCCAACTCAAACCATTCCACGATCCTCTGCTTCAATCAAGGCCGTGCGTGATGGTGTTGAGGACACCGAGGCAGCCCTTCCAAACTGACAGTGATGTTAATGTCAAACATGCACAGAAGTGTTTTGCCAAGCTGGAGCCTCATGCCAAGAGCTGAAGGCAATTTTTTGGCAGTGAGACAGCAAAAGCCTTAAATGACTTTGGCTGTTTCACCTCACTGCAGTCAGGCCTAGGAGAGTTCACTCCTCACACCTGGCAGTTGAGATAATTATCCAATCTCTTGCAAAAACATAACGAGTGCATTGTTTGACTTGTGAAGAGCAGCACCAAAGTGCAATTGCTGAGCTGAGAGAATGTAAGTGCTGAGGTGAAGGCTTTGATGTGGCACAGGATGGTGGCCCAGACAGCACACGCTACACTCCATCCCCTCACTGCTGCTGGAGGGATTTGTAAAACCCCTTTCTTAAATGCAAATCTGCAATTAAAGGCACTCTGGCTCATTGTTGCCTGGTTCAGGTGAAAATCAAAATGCAAAACCAAGTTAGGCTTTGTTACCCAACGGAAAGATTCAATAGCAGCGACTCCTGAGGCTCCAGGAGATCAAATACACGTCAGGTGTCTTTTATGGAAAGCTTGAAATTCATTTGGCAGGCATAAAGAAAACAGTGATGGAAACAAAGCTCTTCCTTCTCACCCTTCTCGTTTCTCAGCCCTGGGGTGCCCCAAAAAGAGGGGAAAGGCACCCCTTGCTCTGATGGTTTGCTGTTTATGTGGCAGCACCTACAGCAGAAGTGAGGATTTGCTGTGCTGAGCTCTCTGAAAACCTGGCCAGATCCTTTCCAGGAAGATTTACAGGCTCTGGACTATATTAAGCAAAGCTACAACTCTTAATTAAAAGGTTGGGGTTTTTTTTTCTCAAAAATTGGCTGGAGTTCAGTGGGTTCAAACCCTGTGTGGGGGTTCCACTTCATTATTTAAATTCGGTAGTAATATCATGAATAAAGTCTTCCTGGTTCTAATCCAGGCTCTGAAAAGCTCTGTCTGCTCGAGAGTTCTCCCTCAGCATCTTTCAGTCGGTTTTTAAAGTGTCCTTTCAGTTTCATTAATGTTTGCACAGAACATTCAACCTCCAAAGTTAACAAAGTTAAGGGAGCAAATAAGGAGTTCAGTCAAGGGTCTACAAAACGTGTCCTGTGAGGAGCAGCTGAGGGAGCTGGGGGTGTTGGTGTGGAGCAGAGGAGGCTCAGGGGGGACCTCATTGCTCTCCCCAACTCCCTGCCAGGAGGGCGCAGTGAGGGGGGTCGGGCTCTGCTCCCATGTGCCAAGGGAAAGGAGGAGAGGGAAGGGCCTTCAATTGCCCCAGGGCAGCTTCAGGGGGGAGAGCAGGAACAATTCTTCCCTGGCACAGTGGGCAGGGATGGGAATGAGTGTCCCAGGGAGGTGCTGGAGTCCCAGTGTCTGGGAGTGTCCGAGAGGTGTCTGGATGTGGCCCTTGGGGGCACGGACTGGGGGGGATTGTGGTGCTGCTGGGTGAGGGTGGCACTGGGTGATCCTGAAGGTCTCTCCCAGCCTGGATGATTCTGGGATTCTCTAACATGGCACAGACAGAACTTTTTTGTTTGTTTTCCAAAGATTATTGTGTGAACTTTACAGCCCAACAACAAAGTGGTTGAGTGTGTCAACATTCCTACCAGGAGTTGTGTGTTTTCCACAGTTCTTGACCTGGAACTGAGTCTCAGCTTCTTGATTGTGGCTTCCCCATCCCTGGGAGTGTCCAAGGGCAGGTTGGAGCCCCCTGGGACAGTGGGAGGTGTCCCTGCCCAGGGCAGGGGGCGGCACTGGATGATATTTAAGATCTTTTCCAACTCAAACCATTCCATGATTCAATGATTTAGATTGGAAAAACCATCTGAGATCATCAAGTCCAACCCTTCCCCAGCACTGCCAAGGCCACCACTGACCCATGTCCCCAAAGGACACACCTGCACACCTTTTAAATCCCTCCAGGTATGGTGACTCGGGGATTTCCCTGGACAGCCTGTTCCAGTTCTTCACAGCCTTTTCTAGGAAGAATTTTTCCCCAGTATCCAATTTAAACCCCTCCTATTTCCCAAGATAAGAGTTACATCTCCCAAACCCACGTGAATGCCATTTGGGGTGGGTAAAGAAGGAGGTGAGTGGCAGGAAAGGAGAAAAAATTGAAGAAAAATTACTGCCAACAGTGATGGCAATGAAGATAACACAGACAAACCACAGAATTCACAGAGCAGAGCTACTGAGCCTCCCCCAGAATAACCACAAAGCACAGAATCTTTAACCACAGCAATCAGATGATATGACCAATCTTCAGCACAAGGATCTGCAGAGAACAGCTCCAACACTGGAAAACTATTTCAGGAACATTCATTTTCCATGTCTCAAAACATCCCCTCAGAGCAGGGGAACGTGGGCTGTGGGGTTTTCTTTCTCTCAGCAAAAGCTGTAGTGGGTTTTTGGTGCCTGTGATGGTGATGGAAGGGAGGGAAACTGATGCTTTGGGGCACTGCCCCCAAAAAGTGACCACTCAGCCCATGAGAGAACACATGTGCTTCAGGTACCCAGCTGGTCAGAAATGAGGGGTTAAAGTGCAGATCTGGCCTCAGATAATTCCCTACTGGTTTTTCAAGTCCCTATTAGAGGCTCCAGATGAGTGGGGAATGAATGGACCCACTTATGAGAAGAGGAGGCTCAGGGGGGACCTCACTGCTCTCCCCAACTCCCTGCCAGGAGGGTGCAGTGAGGGGGGTCGGGCTCTGCTCCCATGTGCCAAGGGAAAGGAGGAGAGGGAAGGGCCTTCAATTGCCCCAGGGCAGCTTCAGGGGGGAGAGCAGGAACAATTCTTCCCTGGCACAGTGGGCAGGGATGGGAATGAGTGTCCCAGGGAGGTGCTGGAGTCCCAGTGTCTGGGAGTGTTCAAGATGTGGCCCCTGGGGACATGGACTGGGGGGGATTGTGGTGCTGGGTGAGGGTGGGAATGGATGATCCTGAAGGTCTCTTCCCACTTGGATGACCCTGGGATTCTATGAGTGGGCCCCTCTCACAATTCAGGTTCATGAATTCAGCCACTGACTCCCCTCATCCCACCCTAGACCTTCCCTCTCCCCATGTCCTTGGCCAAGAGCAGTTTGGCATCTCACAATTCCCTTCCCAGCTCCAGGACAGGTCTCTCCAGCCTCTCCCTGCACTGGCTTTGGGCTGCATTTTCTGCCTACACAGCTCTGTGCAAACCAATTCCTCAGGAACACAAGGACTGTTGTGCTCTGTGTAAATATTTTAAATAGTAAAGGGAAGCTTTTCATGGCCTTCAAAGCCTGGCCTAAAACTTCCAGCTGCAGATCTCATGTGGTTTCTATTAGGCCACAATGATGTTGCAAGTTGGAATACAAAGCTTCTCCAGCAATAAAAGGACACAGTTTCCACCTATTTAAACTCACTGCATCTTCTCACAGATCATCACTGCTCGTGAGGGATTTCTGGAATTCTTGTTAAAGAGATTTGGGCTCTAATAACCTTTTTTTTAATTCAAGTAAATCAGTTTCTGAAGTTAAAAGAAGACATCACTCACTTTGTTCTTCTGATACCAGAAGGGTTTCTTTTTTCTTTTCTTCCAGTGCATGGTTTGTGCTGCTCTGCATCAAGGCAAGAGGCAGGATCCCTAAATATCCTCCAGGAAAAAAGCTGAGGAAAAAATTGTTAAATAATCCTATTCAGTTTGGAAACTACATCAAAGTTGGAGCAGCTACAATTTCAGGAGGACCTGAGAGGTATTTCTGTGTTTGATGAAGAGAATATTGAACAATTCAAACTGTCTTTACCTATTCTAAACCAGCCACATCTCATATCACAAATCAATAATGAATGTTTCCCCTCTCTCTTGCTCCTTTGCTTCAGTTTCTGTGTCCTGCTGCCAAAAGTTTTTTAGAAGGATGAAAGATTCTTTGTAAGTTAAGAACTATTAATGAGAACTGGAAATGGGATGGAACAAAAACACAACTGCGGATGCTTTGAAGAGAAAGTCGTCGTGGTGGGAGATCCAAATTAAAACCAAACCTTCCTCAGGGGCACAGATCTGAATGAGGTGGGTGGAGAAACTCATGGATCTCAACATGGGGAGCTGTGTTGTGCTGTTCAGTGGAAAAGGGAGGGATGGAGGGATGGATGGAGGGATGGAGGGATGGAGGGAGCGATGGATGGATGGATGGAGGGAGGGATGGATGGAGGGAGGAATGGAGGGATGGATGGATGGATGGA
>VXBA01001958.1:0-35302 GCA_013399895.1 Serilophus lunatus | reverse complement strand
CCTTCCCTTCCCATCCCATGGAAAAAGGAACCCCCACTGGAGCAGGGGCAGGACAACAGCAGGAACAACCTGTGATGAACTGACCACAACCCCCATCCCCATCTCCCTGCTCCACTGGGAGGAGGAAACAGCCTGGGAAGGAGGGACAGGTCAGGAGAAGGTGTTTTTAGCATTTGTTTTACTTCTCCTTCCCCTGCTCTGATATTCTTAAGCCATAAACTCAATTAATATCCTCAATTCGAGTGGGTGGCATTTGGTGAGAGGTCTCTCCTGGTCCTTATGTCAAGCCTTGTATTCCCCTGTCCCTTGGGAGGGCAGTGACAGAGTGGGATGACAGAGGACAACTGTGCCACCCATCCACCCCCTCCCACACACTGGAGCCACGAATTAACAGGCAACAGAGGAGCTGTGGCAGCTCAGCTTTTGATTCACAAGGCAAAGCCATCCCCCCTGGCAGCTGAACAGGCTCCTCCAAGGACCAATTACTCCGACGGGGGAGATGCTCCACCAGGCTTCCAGCAGAGCCAGCCTGAGCCTCCAGACACGAGTTGTTCCTCTTGTCAGAACTGCTGCTAATGACACAATTAACTAACTGGGGACCACTGAGGAGCTCTTAATTAGGTAAACATTGCTGGGGGGAAAAACGAGAGCCCAGTTCTGGTCGGTGTCAGGCTGTTGGGAGGAGAAGCCTCAGCCTGTGGGTGAGGAATTTGCTTGAAGGGCTAATTTAGGTGGTAAAACTGGAGCTCAGCTGGGAATTCCCTTTCATGCAGAACGTAAAATAAGTGCAAGAAACAGCTCAACAGCTCGCAGAGACGCCCTAGAAGTATTTCAAATATTTCAGTGCACACACAGAAGGAGATCTCTCCCCTAACCAGAGCAGCAGCATGGAAACTGCTGCCTAATTTTAAGTGGATCAGCTGGGAAAACCTCAGAAAGAAACTGAGATTCCCAGGGGGGAAACTGCAAAAACATTTCTCATTCTTCATATGACAACGGGAGTAATGCAGAGAACAAACCAAGGATTCTGAACTGAAGGCCAAGCCACTGCAAAATTCACGGCTGTCTCATCACAGGGCCTGGAAAAATGAAGCCCACCATGGCCACTTATTTCTTTTACCCCTGCAGTTTGTTATTTCTTAGTCCTGAGTGTTGAAAGAAACCCCACAGTGTTTAGCTGGTATTGCCTGGCTGAGATTTAGGGGGAGATTTTAAAAGGAGCCTCAGGGAGTTCAAGTTCAGGTCAGTGGGGTTTGTTCCTCTGACTCTTAGAGGTTTCTCCTGGATGAAATTTTGAATCCCGTCTTTATCGAGGGTTTTTGGGGCTCATTGACACAGTTCTTTCACTGGATCTTTGACTCCTCAGTGCTGCCAAACAGTGAGTGGGGAAAAGGACGATGCAGCTCAACCTGGGAAAGGTGAATTAATGCCTGTGGATGATAGAAAAGCTCAGTGATGGTTGGAAGGGACCTTAAAGATCTTTTAGTTCCAACCCCCTGCCCTGGGCAGGGACACCTCCCACTGTCCCAGGTGGCTCCACCCTGGCCTTGGACACTTCCAGGGATGGAGCAGCCACAGCTTCTCTGGACAGCACCTTCCCATTTCTCACCATCCTCACAGTAAAGAATTTCCCCTAATGTTTAGTCTAAATCTCTTCTCTTTCAGTTTAAAGCCATTATTCCTTGTCCTGTCACTCCAGGCTCTTGTAACAAGTGTCTCCATCTTTTTTTGTCAGCTCATTCAGGTACTGGAAGGTGCTCTAAGGTCTTTCCAGAGCTTCTCTTTTCCAGGCTGTTTTCCCAGCAGAGTTGATCATCTTCATGGCCCTCTGGACTCACTCCAGCAGCTCCACATCCTTCTTATGTTGGGGCAGGATCATTCCTGGTAGGATCTCATCAGAGGAGAAGAATCACCTCCCTCAAGGTGGCTCAGGATATATTTGGCTTTCTGGGTGTTTCTGCAATGGGTAAACATGAATTTCTTTATGAACAAGTCTTACCATGTACTGTCGTGTCAAGCTTTATATTCATCAGGCACATTAGAGAGAATTCAGCCAATTTATCTGTTTTCTAACAACACAACAGAGCAATTTGCACAAGGCAGCTCCAAAACCTCATCTGTGACCTCCAGCAGGTACAGATAGAGTTTGTCAGAAACCCCTGGAGATGTGTCTCAGTCAGACCCCAGAATACTCTGTCATTTATTCTGCACACAGCAAGTAATTTGTGTTTGGTGAGGAGACAGAAAAAACAGCCTTGCTTAAATACTGAACATCTTGATGCAGATCCCAGGTGGTTTTTTGGGACAGAACATTTTACAAAGGAGCAGCAAGTGTTGGTTTGGCACTCTCCTGTATTTAACAATACTAAGGAATTCCTAGGAAGCTCACCAAGTCCTGGAGTGGTTGTTTATAACATTCTCTGCACATATGGGAACTTTTTTTTCCCCCATCCCAGTTGGATTTGGGAGTTAATAAAATTCTCCTCCTAATAAACACATTTCCTTTTAGATTAATCATCTTTGTAGCAGTGCAAGAGCTCAGTGATTTTCAACATGAGACAGCTTTTTACCAGGAAAATTCCAGTCTAATGGAGGAATGGCAATGATTTGGTACTGATGGGTTTGATTTTCAGTGTTTACTGATTAGTAGTAAATTCAGAGAGGAACAACTCACCTGCTGTGTCCCTTGTTCTGAAATAAATCTGGTCTCTGGCTCCCACTCTTCCCTTTGTGGACAAACTCTGGTGAAGCCTCATCTTTGGTGTCTGGAAAGAGACAAAGACAGAGACAAGAAAACACGGGAGAAAAATCTTTTCAGTGTCTTTATTAACCCAGGAAACAGGCAGACCTGTCATCTTGCTCTTGGGCTTCACCTTTTTAACACATGGAAAGACATTTTTAAGCTGTACATGTTATTTTTAACACTTGGTTTGCTTGTTCCCTTCACCCCCTCGTCTCATTCCTCTCATTTTTATTAGAGCTTACCTGTGTTTGTTGATTCTTTCAGCTGCACAACCAGATTCAGATTTCCATTTTCTGCTGAACTGCCCCATTCAGTCCCAGGTGTGTTGTTTCATGTTGTGGCCATTGCTTCCTTCCCTTTCAGCCACACACCTCCTGCAGCTCCTGTGGGCTGTGCAGGGCATGTCCTGCTGAGTCTAAGGCCTTTAATTTCCCTGGTTTTGCCATTGGGGATTTTCTCAACCACTTCCTTCACTGCCAGAAATCCCCCTGTGTCTGTTAGCAAGGTAGTTCAGGACATGACTCTTCCCTTGTTGAGCTACAATTGAACTAGACTTTTGATTTAGCTGGAACCTCTTATCTAACTAAAACTAGTTGTGTCATAAAAACACTTTTTCTGTCATTCCAATGTAGAGAATTCATCCTAAAACCAGCCCAGTGTGTCTGTGGACAGCCAAAGTCACTGCAATCCATAGTTTTCTTTCATTCAGCTTCCTGGTCTTCCTCACTCCTGCACGTTCCCTCTTCCACACCATTGACAGCAGAACCAAGTTTTCCAAGCTGTCTTGCTGTTTAATAATATATTTGATTTAAAAATATTGCCTTCAAACTTGTTACTAGAATTAAAGAAGCTGGAAAATTTCCAAAGGGACACTTTCTTGGCTACAACCAGAAATGAAATGGATGTAATGACAACACTGAGAAGGATGTAATGACATTCCAAAATTGCAGATCTGGCTCAGAGGGAACAATAGGTTTGGCTTGGAAGGGACCTCAAAACTCATCCCATCCCACCCCTGCCCTGGGCAGGGACACCTCCCACTGTCCCAGGGGGCTCCAACCTGCCCTGGGACACTCCCAGGGATCCAGGGGCAGCCACAGCTTCTCTGGGAATTCCAGCCCAGCCCCTCCCCACCCTCCCAGCCAGGAATCCCTTCCCAAGATCCCAGGTTGGAGCCCCCTTGCACAGAGGGAGGTGTTCCTGCCCAGGGCAGGGGGTGGGATGGGATGGTCTTTAAGGTCCTTCCAACCCAAACCCCTCTGAACTTTCAGCAAGTGTTTCAGTGGCAATTTTTCACATTCATAACTTCATGTATCTGGGCTCAAGTACCTCAGACCTTGACTATTTCAGGGTTTTTTCCTCATATCTTTGGAAGAACAGGTTACTTGTTTTTCTCCTTGACTGTGCTATGGCTCTGAAACCTAAACCACAATTACAATGTTTATTTTTGGGACTGTGCCTTGTGTCACCAATTTAGAGAAGATGTGGTTAAGCTCAACTGTCACTCACTTCTACTGCCTGGGTTTCACATTTGTATAAAAACTATAACCAGAAGAACAGAATGTTTCTGTCCCAGGAGCACAGATAATGGACAATTTGAGAAGAAGTCAAATGCAACTTCAACATTTCAGCTTGTCAGGTCTTTCTCACTCAGTTTATGAGCTGAATATAAAAAGAATATTCATTTATAACAGTGAAATAATTAAAAGGGGCTTTTAAAGACTCCACTAGACCCCTGTCTTGGGAGACACTTAGAAACAAATGGCCACAGAAAGGGTGGCCATGGGAAATAAGCCCAGTTCCCTGACACTTGAGCTTGGTTTAACTGCTGTGCTGTGAGTAGAGAAGGTTTTAACTACAAACCAGCAGCAGGACCACGGCCTGTGGGTATTTTTGGAAATGGTACCCAACAGCAGTTGGGTTTTGGACTCTTCCTGCTCTCTACAACTTGGACACTTAAAAACTTTCCCTGCCCTGAGCAAATGACACAGAAATGACACCCTCTGATCAGAGAGTGCTCTCCACCCTTCTTGCTGAGGACTAAAAAAATGACATGTAAGGCTGAAAAATCCAGTTTTTTATGAGTTTCAAAAGGTTATCCCTTAGAATTCCAAACATTTTGGACCATGCACAGGTTTTAATGTGCTTCTGCATCACTGGGAAGGAGCTGGGCTTTGATAATCCTGGTGGGTCCCTTCCAGCTCAGAATATTCTGTGATTCCTCACAACAGCTTTGCCTTTGGCTTGAAAATTGGCATTTGGTGTCACTGAGGGGTGACTGTAATTCATTCAGTGTATTCACTGCCTCAGGTTGTCCACCAGGAATAACAGCTGGAGAAGGTAAATCTCCCAAGGGAAGGGGGGAAAGGGGGAAAGGTCTCTTCGCTTTGGGTTCTGGGGGCTACAGGAAGAGGCTGTGGATACTCAAGGGGCAATCCCTGGAGAGATGAAGACAAGGTTGGTCTCTACAAATTCCAGGTGGAACTAAACCATCAACCACCTTGCTGGGGGTCCCTGTGTGTGGCTCTGCACTGCAGGAGGAGGAGAGAGGAGGATCTGGGTCTGATGAATCCACACCTTCCTTTGCATCCTTGGACATCAGGGAGCAGGGCAGTTAATGGTGTTATTTTGGGGGGTGCTCCTCACCTTTCCCTGGCACACAATTTGTTGGCACAGGAGGTGTTGGTCCTGCTGCCTCCATTCCCCCTCCCCACAAAATCCTTTCCCCTCTTCCCTACATGGCAAATATTGTTCCAACAGTTGTTTACACACTGAGGGAATGGGAAATGGCAAAAGGGTGGGTTTTTTTGTTTTGCTTGCAAAACAAACTCCGGGGTACAGAGGAGTGTGCAGGTCCACAGGGACAAGTGGCGACAGAGAGAGTTTGTGCTCCGAGCCTGGGGCCTGGGAATGCAAATGAAGAGGGTTGAGGTGAACCAGCAGTGGGTATGTGGCACCCAGGAGCCAGAAAATCACTTCAGCAAACAGCAGACAACAATTAACAGGGACTTCTCTGGGAGGCAGTAAGTCAGGAAGGGAACAGTTCTCATGGGCATTAGACAACAGGCAAGAAGGATGGAACAGGAACCAAAGAGGGATAAAAAACCCTGGAAAATAATTAAGTTCCTGGGACTAAAAGCAATCCAGAGAAATTCATCCACTCAGTTTAGAGAAAGAGATCAAGGATTAAGTAGTTTATAAAGCTGATGAACCATTTGTGGTGAATAATTTCTTGTGTGAATGAGGCTTCGTGCTCATCAGCAGAAGTCTGCAAGCAGGTTCTGAACTAACTGGCATGCATTTGTCAGCTGTTCATGGGTCATGTTTGGAGCAGATTGTCCATGTGTGTTTTTTGGAAGCAGCAATCTTGACTCTGCTCTGCCTTCGCTTGACAAAGTAATATTATTTGAACTTTTTCCTTTGTTGTCTCATAAGCATCATTTTTAATCCTGTGTGAGAGCTTTAAATAGTGCTGAGCCTGGCCTTGTGTCCCCCTTTGGGCACTTGGGTTCTCCAAGCTTGAGACATCAGCCAGGTTGCCCTTGGGCTTGCTGCTTGCATGATGACTTTCCATATATGTGGTAAATCATGGAATCACAGAAAAGTTTGGATTGGGAGGGACCTTAAAGCTCATCCATCCCAACCCTGCCCTGGGCAGGGACACCTCCCACTGTCCCAGGGGGCTCCAACCTGCCCTGGGACACTCCCAGGGATCCAGGGGCAGCCACAGCTTCTCTGGGAATTCCAGCCCAGCCCCTCCCCACCCTCCCAGCCAGGAATCCCTTCCCAAGATCCCATCTCTCCTGCCCTCTGGCACTGGGAAGCCATTCCCTGGGGCCTGTCCCTGCATCCCTTGGAAATGGTCTCTCTCCATCTTTCCTGCAGCTCCTGCAGCTCCTGCAAGGCCACCCTGAGTTCCCCCCAAAGCTTCTCCTGTGCAGCTGAACAATCCCAGCTCTCCCAGCCTTTCCTCCCAGCAGAGCTGCTCCAGCCCTCTGCTCATCCTGGGGCCTCCTCTGGACTCTCTCCAGCAGCTCCAGGTCCTTGCTGGGCTGGATCCCAGGGCTGGAGCAGCTCTGCAGGGGGGTCTCACCTGAGGGGGCACAGGGGCACAATCCCCCCTCCCCTGCTGGGGGACCAGCACAGGACCAGTTGGATTTCTGGGCTCCCAACACACACAGTGTTGCCTCATGTCCATCTTTTCACCCATGAGAACCCCCAGGTCCTTCTCCCCAGGGCTGCTCTCCAGGAGTTCACCTCCCAGTCCATTCCCACATCTGGAATGGTCCCAGTCCAGGTGCAGCACCAGCCCTGGGACTTGTGGAACCTCACGAGGTTCTCCTGGGCCACCCCTGAAGTTTGTAACTCTCAGTGCCAGAAGGTATTTCATGGCATTGCTGGTGTTAAATCCAGATGGTCCAAGACTTTCTCAGGTCTCCCTGTTGGGATGAGCTGGTTTGTGCCAGGGCTGCCTCCTGTGCCTGAGCAGTGCCTGGCACATCAGGGGAAAAAATAACACAGGCACAGATTTCTGGATAGATCCAGGAGTCTGAATTTTTGGGGGGGTTTAAGACTGCTTTACAAGAGGAAAAATCATCCCCTAGAATCATGGAATATCCTGAGTGGGAAGGGACCCATAAGGATCATCCAGTCCCACTCCTGGCCCTGCCCAGGCCCTTCAGCAACTCCCAACCTGTCCCTGAGAGCGTTGTCCAAAGGCTCCTGGGGTTCTGGCAGGAGTTAAGAAGGACCAGAGTGGGAATTCACAAACTTATTCTCTTGGAAATGAAAAAGGTTTTTGACTCTTGTGTGTCATCTGGATATTTTTGATGGGGGGCATTTGTATCACAGGGAAAGAATGGCCAGACCAGCCTTGGAACGAGCTTTCTTTGGCTTTATCAGGGAAGCACTAAAATGATTCAGCACAACATTAGGACAAGTTCCAGCTGGGAAAAAAAATCTGTGGTTCTAGTGCGAGAGACCACGGAGGCTCCTGGTAACTGAAGCAGATCCAAAGGGCCAAGCAAGATCCCTGTTTTCCAGCTGTTCCTCTTTCTGATGTCTCCAAATTTCAATCTATAATCTTGCCCTGAAATATTTAGTTTTAAATGTGTGGCACTATTTCTGCTCTGCTGCAGCCCCCATCCAATTAAACCCGGCTTAAGAAGAGAGGAAGGAACTAAAAGCTCCACACACGTTCTGTTAAATTGCTTTCTTGACACATTTGAGAATGAAAAAAAAAAAAAGTGAGGAGCCAATTTAACAACTTGCAACGTGTATGATTTTAACAGCCAAACTTACGATGGCTGTTCTTTCATCTGCAAATTAAATATTTAACAAAGCCATAATTAAAGACCTCACCAGCAAAACTTTTCAATGGTGTGTCCTTTGCAATGGACTTTGAAGCATCTTCAGCTGGAGCAATGGGAATTCTCCTGGACAGTCCTACAAGCTGCAGATAGAGCTTAATTACAAGCAGAGCTTTCAGTATTTATTCCTGCTGCCAAAATCTTTCTGCATTGCAACAGGGAGCTGCTTTTCCCTTGTGCTGCTTACTAACGCTGCTAGAATGTGAATGTCAAACAATACCTGTCTTGTCTCTTCATCCCAGACACCATTATTAGGCTTCCATGCTAATTTTCCTGCCTATTAAGAGTGGATTAAGGAGGTAGAATTCGTATGTGCAGGGAGGGTTCCCTAAATATTTCAAGGTAAAGCTGGATGGCTGAAGGTACAAAGCAGCTCCTCAGAGACTCTGCAGAGCTGATGGCAACAACTGGGCAAAGAATGGAGCTCAGAAATAGAATCCTGGAATTACTGGGGTTGGAAAAGAGCTCCAGGCTCAGGGAGTCCCACCCTGTCCCTGAGTGCCACATCCATCCTTCCCTGGGCACCTCCAGGGCTGGGCACTGCCCCCCTCCCTGGGCAGCCCCTGCCCACCCTGACCCCCCCTTGCCAGGCCCCAATTCCTCCTCCTGTGCCCCCTGCCCCTGCCCTGGCCCAGCCTGAGGCCGTTCCCTCTCCTCCTGGCCCTTGTTCCCTGGGAGCAGAGCCCGACCCCCTGCTCCTGGCAGGGAGTTTAGAAGGTGAGAAGGTCCCTCCTGAACCTCCTTAAATTCAGCTTTTCCACACCTGGTCACCCTCCTGCTCCTCCTGGAATTCTGTGCCACAGCCTCAAGCCTCAGAGGGCTGGCAGCCTTCCCTGCTTGCCAACCCAAATCTCCCAGTGGCTGATATGTCCCATTCCTCCCAGGATCAATATGAGCCTTTGCTAAAGTCACGTTCTCCTCCTGTGTGGTGGCACCTCCTCAGGTGCTCGAGGAGAGCACTATTATCCTTCCTACATCTCAATCCTTCCAGAGGTGAACATGGAGAGAGTTCACCCTATCTGAGGGCAGGGAGCTCTTTGAGTTCTGCTTCTCCCTCAGGTGAGATCACTTCCAGTTCTCCTTCCTTCCACTCCCATTACTCATCCCGCTTTTCCCACTGCAATTTGCATCCCTCAGTGAAATGGGAGGGAAAGCATTCCCTGAGCTTTGAGGCACCTCTTTCCTGCAGTTATGATCTCCAAGCTGCCCTCCCCAAAGTGTCCTCACTTCTTCTTTCTTTGTTCTTTTTATTTTTATCACCCAAGAACGTTAAGTTACTGTTTTTATTTCCTTTGCAAGGTCTAAACCAGCCTGAGTTTGGTGACTTTTCATTTAATGCATTTGCTTCTGAGCTCTTCCTTCCCTTGCTGAAGGGCCTCATTTTTCATTTTTTAGGGCTCTCTAATTATTCCTAATTTTCTTTATCTGAGCTGCATCCATGACATTGCAAGCTGGAGTAGGAGCTCCTCAGCCCAGATGGCTTCAATGCCTAATTCCCTTACTCTGTCAAACTTTTCCCTTTCTAAATCTAAGGGAACTGAATTAATTCCTATTCATTTACCAAAGGTAATTTTCCTCAGTCAGATCTTCCAAAATGTCATTGGCATTGACCAAATCAAGTCAAGAATCCCTTGGAAAGACACCTGTCACCAGTCACACCCAAGGATACGTGGACTGGGCTGGGACTGATCCACCCCTGAGAAACTGAACTTTCCCACAAAAACAATTCTGCCATTCCTTACTTCCAGCAACGCTGCAAAGACCTCAGTCCATATCAAAAGTGGGTTTATAGCCCTTCCTGCCTTTTTTTTCCTTGGCTAGTCAATCAAGACTGGAACTCCCTTCCGTCCTGACCTTCATCTGTCTTTTCTGGTAACATCTGGGAATGACTCCACTGCCTTGATTTTGTTTGGTCCCTTGGTTATTAATCCTGTTTATACTCGATGCTGTATCATCAGGTTGTTATGACACATTTTATTAATGTGCTGGAGTCTCTTTGATGCTCAAAGGGGCCGTGGAGCAGAATTCTCCATCCCCAGCAAGCCTGGAGCAGGGAAAGGCACACGGGGCTCGGATCCCAGAGCCGTCTGTGCTCCGTGTGGGACACGAGACAGTTGTTATTCCAACCACCACATACCTCACCCTTTTCATTTCAACCACTATCTACCATGGCTACTGCTGGCCCAAAGTGTTAACAGCTGTGTGAAGTGGCAGCCAACCAATTTCCTGGAACTTGTGGGGAGCTGGCCAGATGCACAAAATATCTATATAAAGGCATCTTTTTTCTTTTTTTCCCCCTCTTTTTTTATTCTCTTTTTTTTCTTCTTCTTCTTTTTCTGTTTTTTGTGTTGTTTTTTTTTTTTCTGGAGAAGAAATAAAAAAAAAAAAAGCCCTTTTTTATTTGAGTTCAGCTTCCAGGCCAAGAACAGTGTGAGGGCCAAGAGCAAATGGCACCGTGTTGACATGGCAGGGTGGGGTCAAGAGGCTCCACGAGTGGGCAAATGGGATGAGGTTTACCCTGGGTCAGGCTCTGTTGTAATTTGTGTCCCTCTCTTCCTTCAGCTTCTCTGCCTTAGCTGAGGAGAGTAAGATACTACTCAGTTGCAAAATAAGTTTACTCTCATCTCCATGAGCCTCCTGGCTTGAACCACACGGGATCTCTTGGCAGTCTGAGGCCAAATCCATCCCTCAATCCCATGGGAAATCCCACCAAGGCATCCCTCAAACAGCTGCATCTCCAGGGCAGGAGGAACTCGCAGAGGAAACAAGACTTGTTGCTGTGCAGAGGGTTTGGGCAGTCCCTGGTGCCACTGCGACCCCACAGGGCTGTAAACCCTCAGTGGTGGCACCTCCTCTGCCTTGAACAGCTGGAAAAATCCCTGGAAGTCCCAGGAAGGTCAGGAGTCTCCTCTGCAAGGCAGGAGGCCCTTGGTGGTGGCAAAGCATGGGATGTGTCCAGGTGCAGCTGGATTTCCTCTCTTCTCCCAGCACTAGCCAGCCTCCCCTGGCAAAACATGAGCAGAGAGGGACCCTGGCACCTTCCAGGACCAGGCTGTTGGGTTAAAGCTCAGGGAGATCCTGGCTGGCCAGGCTGGGCTGGGACAATGGGACACAGACACTGTGGTTGTGCTGGGTGAGGGTGGGAATGGATGGTCCTGAAGGTCTCTCCTAGCCCTGATGGTTGTGGAATTCTGTCTGTGCTTGGTGCTCCAGAGATCACCTCAGGCTGAGGCTTCCTGAGCTCAACTTCTCTCTCCAGGGCCTGAGTAATTCAGGGAAGGGTTTGTTTTATCTCTGGGTGTTACAGGTGCATGTAAAGTGTGTGTAACATGTGTGTAAGCTGGGTTTAAGGTGTGTGTACAGGTGTGTAACAGCCTCTCTGAACTCCACCATGCCTGGAACAGGAAGGTACTGAATGAGGAACAACATCCTTAAAAGGATATTTATCCATCCAAAGCAGAGTTGTCCCAGATTGCTCGAGCCAGGACACGATGACATCAATGTTCAGGAGTGAAGGAGGAGGAAAATCCAGGCAGAATCCAGTGGAAAGTTGCTGGGGAGTCATTCTCTTCCCCCTGCAAACAGCACTATGGGATCTTTAATGACTAGACATGGTCAGGACCTCTATTTTATGTCTTGTCTGAGCAATTTGCAGCACAAACCATTCTGGGGGTATTGGTTTTCTCCTGACTCAGAGGGAAAGCTGCTGCCTGAATCACTCACACCAATCCAGCAGCACCTGGGTTTTCATTGGCAGTGACCCACCCCTGTCCTGACCAAGTGGGAGGCTGTGAAAGAACAAATTCCCACCATCTGGGGCAGAAAAAGGAGCATTTGGTGCCACACAACTGCCTAAACCCTGACATAGAAGTGGATGTGAAAGGAAAAATTCCCTGCTTTGCTGGGGCAGTGGAGTGGGAGGTGAGGCAAACTCGGACACTCTTTAAGGATGAGTGACATTTACTGACTGAGCTGCTTGGACATTCTTCACATGAGTGTGTGTGTCTAAATATTTCCCTGGAGCAGCTGAAAGGATGAGGGAGCGACACGGGGCTGCAAATATGTCACAGAGACACCTGAGCTGTGCTGTGCTGGGAATCAGCAAGGGATAATAAATGTAGGGACACCCCCTGGCAGGACACTGCCCTGGGGCTCTGGTGACACCAGAGCACAGAGCCTTGTGATTACATGGCTTTACACAAGTTTGTAGCCTTTGTCTTCAGTGCTTGTCACAGTGCCTGGGAAATTCTTTGGGAAGCAGGAGGTTGGAAGTGCAGCTTGTGGTGGCAAAGTCACCCCCTGAAAACACAGGCAGGGAAATTCCTGACGGCTCTGACTGCTCTGTCCTAGCTCCCATTTTGCCCCTTTTTCTGGGCAAGATCCAGAAGCTGCATATGCCTGGGGTGGACATAACCAGGGCCTCCCAAAGCTGGATGTGGTTAAGCCCAGGTCTTCTTTGTGCAGACCTTGGGATGTGTCTTTGATCCTGTCGTGGCACAGTAACAGTCACAGGATGGTTTGGGTTGGAAAGGATCTTAAAGACCATCCCATCCCATTCCATGGGCAGGGACACCTCCCACTGTCCCAGGGGGCTCCAACCTGCCCTGAGACACTCCCAGGGATCCAGGGGCAGCCACAGCTTCTCTGGGAATTCCAGCCCAGTCCCTTGCCAACAATCCCTTCCCCATATCCCATCTCTCCTGCCCTCTGGCACTGGGAAGCCATTCCCTGTGTCCTGTCCCTCCATCCCTTGTCCCCAGTCCCTCTCCAGCTCTCCTGGAGCCCCTTCAGGCTCTGGAAGGGGCTCCAAGCTCTCTGTGTGTCCTCCTCTTCTGAGCCTAAATTCAATGGCAAATCCAATGACAAATTGTGATTCATCCAGGAGGGAAAATCCCCCCAAGGATCAGCCCATACCCGCTGCCACAGTGGCTGAATAACAAGGAGGCAGCTTTAGTGTCAAACCCAGATCTCTGCCCCGAAAGGTTTCAGTTCCCACTCAGAAGCGATTATGGAAAAAGGACTCACTTGCTCACTTCCAATAAATGAGAAACACGTTTCTGAGAGGCAGAAAGCTTCCTATGCTTGCAGGCCAGTGGAGCTGTTGGCTGCTGGACTATTTTTGACGTGCAGCTGTTGCACAGAAACATCTGAGAGTTTCTTTTCTGCAGGTTCAGGCACCGCAGGCTCAGGAAACAGCCTTTGGTTTCAGTTCTTGTGAGATGTGAGCAGGTATGGGGGGCCAGCACGGCACCTCAGGAGCACAAAACAACATCCTGCAGCCTGCAGAGGGACAGAGAGCTGCAGAGAAGCTTGAGCATGTCCAAAATCTCATTATGAATATTTTTTTTGATATTAAAAAATACTGTGTTGAACAAGTAGTCAGAAAAAAAAATCATAAATTAGAGGGATATCAAGATAGTTTGGGTGGAAGGGACCTTAAAGATCATCTCATTCCCCCCCTGCCATGGGCAGGGACACCTCCCACTGGCCCAGGGGGCTCCAACCTGGCCTGGGACACTCCCAGGGATGGGGCAGCCACAGCTTCTCTGGGAATTCCAGCCCAGCCCCTCCCCACCCTCCCAGCCAGGAATTCTTTCCCTGATATCCAATATAAACCTGCTCTTTATGTTTTAAGCTATTCCCCCTTCTCCTATCACTGCATATGTGTTTCTTTTCCTCTGGGAGACTAGGGAATGGGTAAAAGCTGCTTCTCCCCAATCAATGGAAAATTAAAAGCTTCTCCAGGGTCCAGAGACACAGGAGATTTCATGGCACATTGGCATGAGATGAAGCTGCTCTGCAATGCTATGTGAGACATGAGAAACATAGGAAAAGATATGAGACATAAGTGCAGAAGTGAGAGAGTTAAAGGAAGGCCTGAAAGTACCTAAAATGGATTAGACCAGTGACCAATACATTTAATACAAAATATTACTATCCAGGAGAACAATACACAGTATTTTGTAGGATTGCCCTTTCTGGAGGCCACAGAGGAGGAGGGTTAGTTCTCCCTGAGAGAAAATCCACCTGACCAGGTGAGATGTTAAAAAATCCAGGTGCCAGCCAGAGAAATAGGGAGCAACAAGTCCTAGAACCTGCCCAATATTCTTCGTTATTTAAATCCTGCAAAACGTGCAGCAACGTCAGCAGTTCCCTCCCCTCCCCACCGTGAGAACAGTGCAGCTCAAGTTCATCCTGCAGAGTGTTTCTGGGGTTTTTTTGGAGGTTTGGGGTTGTTTTTTTTCTCAACCTCAGCTGACAGGAGCTGCAACAATCTCACCCTGCATCAGGCTTGAAGCCTTTGGCTCCCACCAGCTGTGGCTTGTGCTGTGGAGAGAGAAAAGGTGAACGTCCTTTCATGGGAGGGGTTTTTATGCTCAAGCTCAGAAAACTTCAGGGGGGAAAGGTGGCAAAGTTCTCTGCCTGGCACAGTGAGGAGCTTAAATCACCAGGCCAATGTTCACTTGCTGTACCTGGGCTTGGGCACATCCCAAATATTCCTGGACTAAGCCGAGTGTGGGCGTTCCACACACGGCCAGTTCCCACCCCTGCCATGGGCAGGGACACCTTCCACTATCCCAGGTGGCTCCAAACCCTGTCCAGCCTGGCCTTGGACACTCCCAGGGATGGGGTTTCCATGATCCTGCTTCCCCTCTTCCCTTCATCAGCTGGGTGGGAATACTGGAATTCCTACCTTGAGCCTCAAACTGGGAGCTGGATAATAAGGAGCTAAAGCAGAGCTGTCTGTGATTTAGGGCTGCCCATGAGGAGGCCAAAGAGCAGAATCTCAGTCCCTGGGATTCAGCACAGACTTGTTCATGCTGATCCTCTTGTTAAGCTCCTAAAACAACTTTTGTTTTGTCTAACTCTGTCTTTAAGGAAAGGAAATCCAAATCTGGGACACAAACCAGAAAATGTGTCTGATTTCAAAACCCTCCTGTAAAGCACTGACTGAGGCAATGGCTCCATTTATTTGAAAGACAGCTGGTCTCTTTTTCTTTTTTAGTTTCTCCTATTTTTTTTTTCCCAGCCTGACAAGAAACTGGTGGCTGAAGGAAGCAGAAGGATGTAGTTTATTCTCTCTGGGCTATCCCAGTTCTGACAGAGGCAAACACAGCTAATCCTCTTTGTCTGGATATTTTATTAGCTGAAGTTGAAATCCTTGAAACTTCACTTTATCATGTGTTCCCCTTTACTGGTGATGTCACCTCACCTCCATTCAATGAGTCACATACAGCAGCCAAACATAAGTGGATATAGGATATAGGGCTTTGCCAGGAACTTCAGCCTCCTGACACCTTGAAATAGGACTGGAACTGATAGATTGGATAATATCCCATAAAGGAACCTCTAATTACCTCCTAATTACAGGAGCAGGAGTTGTTGGGAAAGAGGGAGGGAGGGTGAGTCCTGGTTTTGCACCAACGACCAGTGGGATGCTGGAAAAAAATGATTTTCTTCCTAAATATTTCCATATGTCCCACGGGCATGAGAATGTTACTGGAAAGCAGCAGCCCCCCTTTCAAAAGTGAGGCCATTGTGTAACTGGTGATGTCACCATGGAAAGCCAACACTTTTATGTTTGAGACCCTGGAAAAGAAGGTAGGGAAGGAAATGGAAAAATTGAAGAAGCAAATCAGACAGATGGAGAGACCAAAGGACTGGGCAAACCCCTGCAGGACAGATGACTAAGCTTTCCATTCCAAGGCAAACAGCTCCAGTTTGGGGCCAGCAACAGGTTTTCATTTGTCCTCCCTCAATTTCTTGAACATGCTCTGGGCTCCCTACAGGAATGTGGCTCCTGTCTGGGTCTGAGACTAGACAGGCTTTTTCCACTTGGCTACCTTTGCACAGGATGTCCAAATCCTTACATGGCTTTGGTAGAACTTGCTGTTTGTCCTGCTGGAAAAGGCACCTCAGTGTGATCACAAGCAGCCAGGGAGGTCTGGACCTCCTGAGTAACTTGTCCTGTTTGGGATCCACCCAATAAAACCCCCCAGAAATCTGCTCTTGGATTTGGAGAATGGGATTTTGCAGAGTTTCAATGCCACCACCTCAGGCTGTGTTTTGAGGACAGTGTTCAAGACCCACCATCCCCAGGGAAATATTTTGGGAATGATCTCCCATGTAGCATGGGTTGCCAGGCACAGGGTTTTTCAGTCCCTCGTGGCTGCAAATGTTCCTCACATCAGCAGCTGTGGAAAGGGACTGTAAAAGAGAGGGAAAGGTGAGGGCAGAGAAATTCTCAGTACAGAAATGTTAAAAAAATATAAAATTCAAAATTAACTAGGAATGAATCTGCAAGTTCATGTGACCCTTCCTGAACTCTCTGAACTCCTCCCTCCTTCCTGCACTTTTCCTGCACTTTTCCTCCTTTCCAACCCTCCAGCTGCTGCCCTGGGAGTGACTGAAGTGTGGCCTTATATTGGGTTCCAAATTTGACAACGAAAGAGTTGTGTGACACCCCCATGATGTCACCAAACCAAATCCCCGAGGGTGACAATCACCCAAGAGCCCGATGAGCTGAGAGGGAGGAGTGGGGTGGGGAGAGGGGAAAGACCAATGTAGACCATCAGTAGCCTCTGGGAAAGGTCCCACTGGAGGTTGGAGTCAGCCACTGAGTCAAAAGGGAGGATTTTCCCAGCTGCTTTGACTGATTTTCCTTTGCCTTTTCACTTTTTCTTTTTTATTTTTTTTTTAAATATAATGTTGGATTTGTTTCATTTCTTAAATTATTTGGGGGTTTATTTTGAGTCAGCTGCTGGCAGCTCAGGGCTGCTGGTTTGACTGTTGAGAAATAGGAGGCCAGCAGGGAGCTGGAGGGGTTGTTGTAGAGAGGAGAAGATCTTGCAGGTGGTGCAAACTCCCAGGGACGACGTCACGGAGCCTTTTGGGGCTCATTTTCCATCTGAGCTGAAAGAAATAACCCCAAAGCTGCTTTGGAAATCAGAATCCATGCAGGAGCTGTGGGAGCTGGGGAGGTGGAGCTGGAAGTCTGCTCTGAGCAGCTCAAGTGATGCTCCTCTGCTCTTCTCTTACTCTCTTCCCCTTATTTCAAGCAGGAAGAAGCATCCTGAAAAGGGTTTTTGGGGAAATTAAACAGTGGGCCTTCTGACTTCTTCAGTCAGGAGGATAAACTAATAAAGGAATAAAATAAAAGAGGGGAAAATCCTGCTGCAGGGAGCAGCTGCATCCAGGCAACACCCCAGTGTCTGGGAACTGCCCCTGGAAAGAGGTTGTTGTTACCCTTTGACATCCAGAGCCATTCCCCACCTCAGCAGCCCTGGTTTCATCCTGGGCATTGGGCTTAATCCTGTTTTTCTAAGAGAAATAAGATTATTCCCTGAGAGTTCATCATTATTAACTCAATTGAATGAATTACTGAGCTACCAAGTGGTTCCTGGTCCCTCGGTGTCAGACAGGGGCAGCTGCCTGGAATCTGCTCTTCTCTCCAGGAATCCATTTGATGCTTCCTGTCCTTCTCTCAGCACATGGAAAAGTGTCCCAGGAACTCTTTTGGCTTCTTGGGACCACAAATTCCTGCTGGTGTGTTCACAGCTCTTTACTCTTTCTTGGAGGAGCCACCTCTGCTGATAGAAAGTGTCTGGTGGAAGTTCTGTCTTTTAGGAAAAGCTCTTTAAATGTGGATTTCTCCTCACTTGGCTTTGCCCACCTTTGATTGAGGAATATTTCCTTCAAGCTTCTCCCTTTTCAATTTCTTTCTTTTGTGCTCTACTTTTTTTTTATTTCATTTCCAGCCAAATTAAATCTCGAGCTCCTTTAAAAGGCCGTGGGGTTTTTTCCCTTTTGTGATTTTTGATTACAACAATTTTTCTTTTTTCACCATCTCAGCCTAAATTCAAGGATCCTGATGCCAAAGATGCTGATGATTTTTGCTTTGAGGTTGAATCATCTGGTGCTGCAGCACCAAATGATTGACATTTCCTTTAGCTCTCTAAATCCAACTGTGAAGGAACACTTTCATGAACTATCTAGACTCAGACTTAGAACTAGTTTTAAGTCTGGAATGCCTGTTACACTTTGTTTTAGCATTCTGTGTTAGGTCAAGGTCATGTCTTTGATCTGGGCTTGTATAACCCCCTTGGACAGAGGGAATTCAGACCATTTACTGCAACTTGAAGCTGCTGCAGAAATACAACCAAAACATAATTAATAATCATCATTATGATGGGCAAGCCAATGAGTTTGTATTCCTCATGTGGATTTTTCATGCCATGGATGCCAGTGGCACATTCCCACCACCAAAAGTGGGGCTGGGCTGTGGCATTTCACAGGTTCACTGAATATTCCAAGTTGGAAGAGACCCACAAGGACCATCAAGTCCAACTCCTTGTTGTGCAAATGGGAAAAAATGTTGGAAATTGTGTTTTGGTGCCTCAGATTCTTTTTCTTTTTCACTTTCAGAACAATTCAGCCAAAAGTTGCCTTTGTCTCACGGCCTCAGGAAAATGAGAAAAAGAGGGAAAAAAGCAAAGCTTTCACCAAATAAAAAACATGAACAACAGAAGTGGGAGGAAAGAGGATACATTTATGATCCACTCTTTGAATGTCCCGGTCAAGGCCAAAATGAAGGAGTCAGCCCAGCCAGCAAAATCCTAAGGAAAAGGAAAAAAAGACAGACATCCCTCTGGTGGCCCTGGAACTCTGGAGGATTCACTTTGCTGCTGTTCTGCTTCCAACAGCTGCCAAACTTGTCCTGCTTTGTAGGCAGAACACATCAAATCCAGGGAAAAGCCAGGTGCTGGGATGGACCCTGGAATTCCCTCTCTTTCAAGGCAAGAGATTCTAAACTTAAAAAGAAACAAAACACCAAACAACTAAATTAGAAGTTATTTGCCAGCACATAAACCAGCAAACTCCCCCTTAGGAAAACCAAGGGATTTTGAACTTGAAAAGAAAAGGACTCTCAAAAAAATTATGTTAAGGAGTTTCCTTCAAGGATAAAAATAGATGGACACACACAGAGGAACTGAAAATCCCTCACTTCTGTTTGCTTCTTCTCTTTGATTTCTTTTCATTCCCTCTCACCTTGTTGCTTCCCCCTCTTACCCCCAATGGATACTTGTGTTTCCCACCATAGCCCAGCTGTTTCAAGACAAGATATTTTGAACTTAAAAATAAATAAAAAAACTCCACCAAAACCTTAAATTAGAAGTAATTTCCCAGTACATAAAGCAGCAGAGTCCCTTAAGGAAGGGCTGAACGTTTCATCTTGCAGGAGAAGCTTTGCAAAGAATCAGGTTTTCATTTCCTCCAAGTGCTTGGAGTGGAAAACTCCATAAACACGGATCCATATGGTGCACACACACATATAGACACACTGGTTCCTCTGCTGCTGAATCCTTGCAGCTTGAAATTCCAGCTCGAAAAGCGAAGTTCTGCCAACATGGGTTTTAAATCCTGAGATAACACGGGAAGAGGAATTTTCCCTTGGTGTTGTCCCATTCAGCCCAACCAGTTTCACACTCCCTGCTTTTTAGTCACCCTGATTATTATTGTGCTTTTCAAAGCCCTGGATGTCATGAGGAAGAACCACTGGATTCACTAAGAAGGATAAAAAAAGGGACTAAAATGCCACTTATTACACGGGAGCAACAGGGGCTGAGCTGGAAACCTTCCCACCTGTGTTTCCTAGAAGTCAAACAGCACCTATTTTCTGAAAATGACCCACAAAAAAGAGCTCAGAGGAGTCAGGAAGCTGCTTTTACCCAGGATGGGAAGCTGGGGAGCCCAGGCAGCTGCAGCCTGTTGAACACAAACATCTCAGGGGTGGCTGTTTGCCCAGAAACAGCATCAGCTGCTCCAACGGAAGGAAGCTGGAGAGACTCCCCCCAAAATCAGCTCAGGAGGGTGGGAGGGGTGATTGGCAGCTCCCAACGAGGAGAAGAGCAGAGCCCATAAACACCACTGTTATTTTCTTAGGTGAGGAGTCTTTTCCTGCTCTTCCTGTGATCAGAAAGGGTTGTTACAGTTCCTGTTAAAAGCTCACGGTCTGTAACTTCGCACACAGTAAAACAGCAAAGATGATTTTTTTTTTCCCCTCAGTTAAGAAATGCCAAAAGCTTTGTGCTCACCTTCAGCGTTGGGATTTGATGTTTTCCTCAGTAGGTTTCGTGGTTTTGAAAGGGATTGAAAGGACAAGTGCATCTTTAAGGGATTAAAAGTTACCCCTCTCACCCTCACAGTGGAAAAATTAGTGTGATGGAGCTGGATCATCCCTACAGGTTTTGTTTCTTCTTTGGTTTCTTTGTCCACCCAATATTTTCATTGTAAGCTCCTTGTAAGGCCTTTATAAGGTGTTCCAGGTTTGGAAATACAGCTGTCAGGCAGCACTGGAAAACACAATCCTGAGCTCTTCAAAATACTGAGGAAATCAAAACTCAGGGAGTCACCAAGGTTGGAAGGGACACCCGGTGCCATCCTCACCCAGCAGCACCACAATCCCCCCCAGTCCGTGCCCCCAAGGGCCACATCCAGACACCTCTGGGCCACTCCCAGACACTGGGACTCCAGCACCTCCCTGGGACGCTCATTCCAAAGTCTTTTACAAGGAAAAAATTCATTGATGCTCCATAAGACTTCAAACAAGAATTGAGCAAACTCTACAGGTGTTCTTGGATTCACAGTCAAGCCTCTTCGAGGAACAGGTTTCCACTCAAATCATCTTCTTATCTGGGCTCTGTCAGCACTGATTCCTTCCCAAGGTGTGTGTTTGTGTGTCAAGACCCCACACAGAGTGAGGAACAAATTATTTCTTAAGGAAAGTGAGCCCCAAACCTGCCACATTTAAGGTGTCTTTGCCCAGGATGTTCAAATAAAAGGTGGGACGGTTTCAGCTCAAGGGCCTTGGAAGAGTGTAGGGTCATTGTGCTCCAGGGAAAACATGGAATCATGGAAGGGGTTGGCTTGGAAGGGACCTCAAGGATCACCCAGTGCCACCCCTGCCCTGGGCAGGGACACCTCCCACTGGCCCAGGGGGCTCCAACCTGCCCTTGGACACTCCCAGGGATCCAGGGGCAGCCACAGCTTCTCTGGGAATTCCAGCCCAGCCCCTCCCCACCCTCCCAGCCAGGAATCCCTTCCCAAGATCCCATCTATCCCTGCCCTTCTTCAGGGGCTGTTCCCCCCTTGTCCTGTCCCTCCAGCCCTTGTCCCCAGTCCCTCTCCAGCTCTCCTGGAGCCCCTCAGGCTCTGGAAGGGACTCTGAGGTCTCCCTGGAGCCTTCTCTTCTCCAGGCTGAACACCCCCAGCTCTCCCAGCCTGGCTTCATTGGAAAAGAGAGTCTTCCCTTCATTTCCACAGCAGACACTCTTGGTGTCCCACCAGGGATATCTCAGCAACAGCCAGACACTGGCAGGGCCCCAAACTCCTGAAGAAATCAAAATGGTGATGGATTTCACTGGAATTCTTTTCCAATTCGTGGATGCTTTGAGTGGAGGTGACCTTGAGTCCCTCCCTGGAACCCCTCAGCAGTTTGCTGAGGACCTTTGCAGTTCCCTTGGGAACTTCAATCCCCTGTTTGCAAACACAGGCAGAGCAGTAAAAGAGCTTTTAGTTGCTCTCCAAGAAGGCAGCAGGCATGGAAGTCCTTTTTCCTCTCTGGAGATGCATTCCCAGGAGCTGCCCCTGAGCCCTCAGAGACGTGACCTTGTGCCATGGGCATGCACTTGGCTTCTGCCATCTGAGCCAGCCCTGGGCTGTGTTGGAACAGCTTTCTGGTGGAGACAGAGAGTCTGGGAGCGTTTTCCTTTAGAATGGCATCATTTGGCCAGGGTTCCTCATATAGACACAGCTCCTCACAAATATTTGTGCCCATGAGTAATTTCAAGGGCATTAGGAATGAGCTGAGTGGGACAAATCCAGGGTTCACAGCAGACACTGAGGAAAGAAATCCTGTTCCAAGAGGGCTTTTCATACACACTCCAATGTCTTTTGCAGTAGGAACGGACTTAAGTAGGTGCTTAAGTGCTTTTTGGAAGGGAGGGCTGAGAATTTCCCCACTGTCTGGGGTCAGTTTTATTTGCTATCCATTGACAGATATTCTGTGAGGATTGCCCAGACTTTTTGTGTAAAATTAATGGCTAAACAATTTGATTTCTGATTATCTTTGCAGTTCTTCCTCCTTTAAATAGAATAAAAGCCATTACAGCCAATATTCTCTCTTACATTTGTTGCATATAAAAAGACACTCCAGCCCCGAGACCTGAAAGATCAGCTTTTTCCTAAAGCACATTTTGTCTGACTTGTAAAAGTTTTACGAGTTGTAAAACCCCTGAAACAATAAGTTTCTGATGGAAATGGTGACTGGAGCAAAACTAACAGGTGTTATACTCCTAATATACATACTCCTACAATACTCCTGAAAGGAGGGGACATGGAAATGTAGCTCAGCTAAAAATAGGCATTTTATTTCTTTTTATTACATGTTTAATACCTTGGTTCTGCAGACTGAACAGCAGCAGGAGATTGGAGGGATCCTGTGTGAGTTTTTGAGTGAACTCTTAGCAGGAAATGTGTTTGCACTTAGGAGCAACTTCCTAGAGAGCTCACACCACATCCTTGGCTGGTGTGAACTGGCAGAGCCCTAAAGGAGCTGATTTAATGACAGTTCAACACAATAAGCCACGTCTCTGGTTTGAATTGTGTAATTCAGCACAGCTTAATGGGAGTTTATTGATGTGGTGGTTTGTGTGAGCATTGTCAGGCTACAGAAAAAAACCTGCAAACCCCCTCAGTTAACCTGGTTAGGCTGGGCTTTCCAATCAGGTCTTTGATTCCAGGGATCCATGTGTTGGTGAGGGCTGGGTTTAGTCTGGAGACACACGGTGAACTAATAACTTCTTTGTGAGGGGACAAGAAGGGACAGGCACTGATCTCTTCTCTGTGGGGACCAGGGACAGAACCTGAGGGCAGGGCCAGGGGGGATCTCAGCAAAAGGTTCTTCCCCCAGAGGGTGGTGGGGCACTGCCCAGGCTCCCCAGGGAATGGGCACGGCCCCAAGGCTGCCAGAGCTCCAGGAGCCTTTGGACAAGGCTCTCAGGGACAGGCTGCCATGGCTGGGGGGTCTGGGCAGGGCTTGGACTCCATCATCCCTGGGGGTCCCTCCAACTTGGCATGTTCTATGAACAGAAGCCCCAGACCCAGGCAACCCCTCTGGCTGCTGATCTGCCACTTCCCCAAACCCCATCCCTCCCATCCCTGCACACTCCATGGATTGAGCCCCTCCCGAGTGTTCCCTGGGAAACTGAGGGGTGTCCCTGCTCCACCTGCCCAGGCCACGTCTTCTCCTGTGCATCCCCCCCACCGTGGGTCATTATCCTTTTCCACATGTTTCCCTCCTTGTTTTCACCCTCCTTCCTCGTCAGGTGCAGGAAACAGGCTGAGCTGAGCTGTTCTAACACTCACAGCCACTACAGTTCATTGTAATCCAGAGAGAGTTTAGCTTTGGGATGGTTTTTCCACAAATTCTGCCATGACAGGCAGTTTATGGCAGATTTAATCATAGATGAGATATTGGGAAGGGATTCCTGGCTGGGAGGGTGGGGAGGGGCTGGGCTGGAATTCCCAGAGAAGCTGTGGCTGCCCCTGGATCCCTGGGAGTGCCCAAGGGCAGGTTGGAGCCCCCTGGGACAGTGGGAGGTGTCCCTGCCCATGGCAAGAAGGTTGGAATTGGATGATTTTAAGATCCTTTCCATCCCAAACCGTTCAGTTATTCTATGATTAACCACAGGGGCTGCTCATCAGCCCTCATTTCCCAGCCCACTGACGAGGGTCCTGGACATTTGTGTCCCATTAGAGGTGCTGATAAGCCCTTCCCCACAAGGCCAGCCCTGCTGATGGCTGTAGAGAGAGTGTAAATACAATAATGATCCACAAATAAATCTCAGGAGCTGGGAACTTGTCATGCCTTTGATTTCTTTCCTGACTGAACACATCCAGCTGTGACATCCACTTCTGCCCTCCATTCTGGGCTGTGACTCAGCAGTGGCCCAAGAGATGAATCCTGAACCCAAACCCTCCCTTTGCTGCTTCAACTGTTCCCAACTGTTTGCTGTGGAAATTATTCCATGGGGTTGGGGCTGGATGATTCAGCCCTATCCAGGGAATCCCCTTGAACCCCCCCATGGATTGACTCATCTTGTGGCTCATGGGGCCCACCTGCTCAGGGCATAATTGTGGTAGAAACCCACACTTCCTTACATGGATGAGGAGCCCAGCTGGGAAGGCACGTGCTGGGACTGTGGAATGGGGGTTGTTTGGTGACCTTGGGTTTGTGTCTCGTGGCACTGCCTGGTTGTGAGAGGTTCTAAATTAGTGTTAATTGAAGAAGTACCTGAGCTTTTTCAGCTCTCAGCAAGGTGGCACAGGCAGGTGATGACCCTGGTCTGTGTGTTTGGCACATGTGCAGGTTCCTGAAGTGTCCTCACCAATGGAACCAAGCTCTGTTGTAGCTCCCTTCTAGAATACTCTTATATTCCCCCTGAGGAGGAGAAGGAGAATCAGTTGGTGAAGCTGAAGCCAAACTAGAGGGGAATAGAAAGGGCACGAATTTGTTCCTGGAGAGGGTTGTTAGACACTGGCAGGGGCTGCCCAGGGAGGGGGGCAGTGCCCAGCCCTGGATGTGCCCAAGGAAGGACTGGCCGTGGCACTCAGGGACAGGGTGGGACTCCCTGACCCTGGAGCTCTTTCCCAACCTCTATTATTCCATGTTTCTAAGGTAGGTGGCTGAGAAACAGAAATTCTGATGGCACTGCTGCCCACAGGCACATCTACAGAGTTTGGTCCTGTGAAAGGCTCTGCTGTGAGGAACAATTTTCCCCCTTTATCCTTCTTGATGATATTTTTATTCACATAAATGGTCCTGTGGTGACTTTCCCTGGAGTTCCTGTACCAGCCAGTGCAGTTGGAGGATAATCATGTTTGGAACTCATAATGAAGGGATCACATCCCAGTCACAACACAGGGGGTGTTTTTTGGGGGACAATTCAGTGAAATGGAAGGTGTTGATCCCAAAATAACAAAACTAGAAGTGCTGGAAGAATGAGGAAAAGGAGAGGAAGAAATAAATCTGAATCTCTGGGGTGGAAGACAATTTACAGGTGACTCTGTGTAACTCTGACAGGCATAACACACAAATCCATGGTGACACCATGATCCAGCCAGCTTGGAAAAGATCCCAGCTTTAGGGCAGCATGGAAATAATCACTATTACAGGAAATAAGGTGTTCCATCAGGGCATCTTCCCTGGGACTTTGGGGAAAATGAGAGTAAAATGGAAGATGCACTAAAATTGGCAAACTTTTAATGTCAGGGCAGGAGACCAGCAGCTGAAATCCAATTTGTCCTCACCAAGATCTCAAGTTGATTTAATAATTTAAAAAGATAACAATTTAGAGTGTGAGCAAATTTTTTTGGACATTTTGGCCTTGGTCTAAACTGAAAGTAAATTAGGGGAAAAGCTCCACTTGACTGTAATGATGGGTAAGACTGTTCTGCTCTGACCTGATGCCTTCCCAGCATTGCTGGGGCATTGCTTGGATGCATTTGGTGTTGTGCAATGTGTTCTTACATATCTTTGGCCATCTCTGCTTTCAGCAAGCTGGGATGTTCAAGGGGAGAGGTGGAAAGCACTCAGATGTGCAAAGCAGGGACTTTAGCCTTGGTTTTTAACTCCAGTTAAAGGCAGCTGAGTGCTGACACGACCTGGCCAATAAAATACAGTTTCTTTTTCATAATAGATTTAGAACAGAATGAAACAAAGCTATAAGCCAGTCCAACCTCCACACAGGATACCACAGGTAGAGGAGTGGTGCCACCACTGCAGCACTGAGACAACCCCTCCAGCCCAGGCAGCTCGAGAAGAGTCATGAGGGCTGGCCAAGATTTTTTAGATGATTTTAAGACTTTAAAGTAAAGATTTCCCACTACATCTAAGCTGCAGAAGCTAAATATATCCTTCCTGTTTACTCTCTGTGTGATTCCAGACTAAGCTCCAGTCTATAAAACAAAAAAGCAGTGTTGGCCACTCGGCTCCAGAAGGAGAACTCCAGCCCTGCTGAGTAACAGCATCATCTGACCAAAGCTGGCAGCAAAACAGCCCCCGGGCAAGTTCAGGGGACTGCTGGTGATATCTGGGTCAAATCAGCTCCGTGGTTTAGTTCAGACTTTGGGGATAAGACACATGATAAAGTTCTCTCTCTCTCTCCTTTTTAGGGAACTATTTCAGTTTGTAACGAGCCATCGATTTTGGACTGGGGTCAGAGAGAACCTGTGGAGTGCCTGGGATGTGTTTGGCTTTGCCAAAGACTTTGCAGCTTCTCAGCCCATGACGGACTTGTTGCAGATATCTCATATTTAACTTTTCTGGGGTTCTTAATCCATGAATTTCTTAATCTAGGACTATTTTTTTTCCCCTGAATCTTCCCATTCACAGCAAAAACCTACCAGAGACCCTCTGCATGCCGCTCCCAGAGCAGAAATACAGGGATGCTCTGGTTTATTCTCTTCCCAGACCAGACATCTTCTGGGAGGAAAGAGTCACAGGGTGATGATTCCTTTTTATAAGCAGATGTGAGGAACATGAAAAAACCTCTTAGTAGCCAGTCCAAAAATGACCAGAGGCACTGTTTTGCAATAGAAACTGTCCAACCCAGCAAATCCAAACCTCTCTAATAGCTCTTCCTTCCCTACCTCTCTTTTTGTCTCAAAGACAAAGGTCAATTTTGTATTTAAAAAACACTATCAAAGATTCAATGGTTGGACCATTGGCCATAGTTCAAACAGTCCAGGCAGGAAGGAATGTACAGCTGTCAAGTGTAAACAGAAATGGGTACAGCTCAGAAGTGCTTCAGACAAATCATTCTATGTCATCGGCTGCTTTTAATTAAGAACAGACCAAATATTCTCTCCCTTCCCCCTCCCTCTTTCTTCTCCCCCTTTTTCACCCATCCCTTAAAACAAAACTTAAAACAAAAAATGATTTGTGGGGTATTGTCTTATTGGTGTCTGTCCTTGTGGAAGTCAGCAGATGAATATGGAAAGAGCTGGCCTGGGAGTTCAAAGCAGACTCTGACATCCCGAGGAGACCACAGATTGTAATCTTCAAACTGCAGCAGCAATAGGTTGGACCTGCACCTTCCCACTTTCTGCATGGGAAGTCTCGCTTCGGGAACAGGATCTGGGTGTGTTGTATCATGTTCTCACTTAAGTCATTGTTTCAGAGCAGATCTTGGGCTGATCACCTCAACCAGGTGGGTTTCCTTCGTTCTGTGCCTTGTGCTGGCACCAGCTGTGGCAGGAGATGGAGATGTCCTTGAAATGCATCCTGTTTTCAGAAATGAGACATTCACCAATATTTAGGCTCTTCTGGGTGGGCCTGAGCAGGAGGCAATTCCCAGGAACAGAGGGAAGATGTGGTGCAAACCTGAGTTGTGTTCATTTATCCACTCTGGGATCACTCCCCTGGATCCCCACGTGTGTGTTTTGCTGTTGCTGGTGCATTTCTCCTGGTTCTCTTCTGACTCTGAGAATTCCAAAAGTGACATTCACCAGCCAATATATTGTGACCAAGGACCTGACACTGAAAAAATACCTTTAGAGTCACGTCTCTCCCAGAATGGTTTGGGTTGGAAGGGACCTCAAAGATGATCCAGTGCCACCCCCCAGGTGGCTCCAACCTGGCCTTGGGCACTCCCAGGGATGGGGCAGCCACAGCTCCTCTGGGCACCCTGTGCCAGGGCCTGCCCACCCTCTGAGAGGGGTCACTGTGCCCTTTGACACAAAGGTGTAGGAAAAAAACCTTCTTCAAGACAAGAAACTAATTTTGCCTTTGCTCTCGAGCTCCTCCTGGAATCATGTCTTTGCTCTGAGGGCACCACTGTGGCAGCAGCAATAATGTCACTGGTGGTACCTGGTGAAAGGATTGTGAGCTGGGGGGGATTCAAACATCACAAAGACCTCCATGGAACAACAGTGTTGGCATCAGGTGAGAAGATATTTCTGCATCTGCAAGAGAAGTAGGTGGGGAATGGTTTTTAGCTGCTCAATATTGTCGTGGTTGAAAGTCCACTTCTGGGTACAGGGCATTTTCTCTGCTGCTCAAGCAAGACAGAAAGGGTGCTTTTCCTTTAATAAACTTTCTTTGGAAGTTTATAGCTTCCCACATGAAAAGAATTCTTGGGAGACATCATCCCCTGTGCTAATGACCACAGAAAAGAAGAGATGTGATTGGGAAATGCAGGATTGGATATTTCCATATTTGCTTAGAACCAAGAGGCAGAAATAATGGAAAAAAAACCCCAACCAGATAATTTCATAGAGTCATAGAATGGCCTGGGATAGAAGGGATGTAAAAAATCACACAGTGCCACCCCCTGCCCTGGGCAGGGACACCTCCCACTGGCCCAGGGGGCTCCAACCTGCCCTTGGACACTCCCAGGGATCCAGGGGCAGCCACAGCTTCTCTGGGAATTCCAGCCCAGCCCCTCCCCACCCTCCCAGCCAGGAATCCCTTCCCAATTTCCCATCTAAACCTGCCTTCTTTCAGCTAAAGGCCAATCCCCCTTTTCCTACACTACAGCTGCATGTGCCTTGTGCTCCAGGCCCCTGGTTTTGGGGCTTATTTTGCATTTTCAAGTACTTAAATCCTGTCAATTAATGCTTAATTTAGTGCATGAATCTCTGCACAGTTGCTAAACCCCTTTAATTTTCTTTTTCAGTGTGCCCTTCTCTCCAAAGGAGGAGAAGAATCCCAACCTCTGAGCTGGAAACCAAAAGATTTGATGGAAGGGCTGTGGAGAGACAGCAGATCTGTCTTGTCTCTGTCTCTACAGGAGCTGAACTTCACCAGTTCTGAGACAAAAAAAGGAGAAGAAATGCAAATGATCATAGAAACATGAGATGAATTAAGAAGACATATGGAGAGCTCTGTGAAATATGGCCTCTAAATTTACCAGGAAACATGTTTCCTATTTGCTTCACACATCCAAATGTCTATTTTGTGAGGAGCAGAACCAGCTTTTCTTTATATTCCACATGGGGTTGGTGTAATACGTGTATTAATTTATGAAACACCATCCCCGGTGCACACAAGCATTTTGCACATTAATTATTATGGTTCTATAGAATCTACTTATATTAAACTGTGTTTATTGCATAATTCTTGTGTCAGGTTTGGGGAGGAAGCCAAGATTTCTACCAAGTCCCACAGACAGAGACCCCCCAGCTGGATCTGAAGGGCTGTCTGAAAAAAGCTCTGCCTTTTTACAAGGCTCAGAAGCCCAGTAAAACTTCCCTCCATCCTCATGCAACCTCCCAACAGAAAATAAAAATCCTTTATTAAATGAGGCAGCCCTTTAGGGAAATGTATGTGACATCAGCCAACAAATGGGTTTGATGAAGAAAACATCATGATGTCCCACTTTGGGAGTGGGATTGTGGAGCTGGGCCTGTGGGAGGCCTCCAAAGCAGACAAGTTTTCCACCTTAATTTTATTTTTGAGGATAGAAAGGATGTCAGCCTTTCTGAGAAATGTTTCTCTCTGAAATCAGTAGGATCCTTCATGCAAGATTTGCTCTTAAAATCCCGCAGAGGAATTATGTTACATTCAAAACTCCTTTTCACTTATATTTTTTTAAGGTTCTATTCCAGCTCAAACCAATTGAGACAAAACAATGCCCATATCAGGGGAAAAAATCATGGAAAAGAATGAATTTGGTTCATGATTCATCAAATTCCTTCATTATTTTCTTTTAATCTCTGCTTTTTATTCCATTAAAGTAGAAAATAGCAGTTCCTGTGTCATGTAATTACACAGAATTCTGCACAGTTGAAGCAAAAATACACCTTGAATTAGTGCACATGAAGAAACAACAGGTAAAATTCTGTATCTCCACGACTTGTGGATACACAGGGAGTTCTGGGATGTTCCTTCTGCATTTTTGAGGTGGCTCCTGATGGTATTTGTTGATCAGTTTATCTCTTTTCCAAGTGTGATAACCATGGGATGATGAGCAGCAAGGAATAAGCTCAGATATTAACACAGAGAAAGAAATAAGAGAAAGAAAAGAGAAACCCTACAAAGCAAAAAGGGCAGAAAATCTCCTTCTGTTTCTCTAAAGAAATGAAGGATCAGGGAAATTCCCGAAGGGGATCAACCTCCCCTGTGTGTTTGCCTTGGCTCAGGTTGGAATCTGAAGCTCTATATTTAAGAACCCCTCCTGGGAAGGCCAGGGCTGATGACAATGGGAACAATTTCCCTGTCACAGGAAGGCCAGAGCTTTGGTGTGGGGCTGACATTGCTCAGAACCATTATATTAATTAGGAATAAAAACCTCAGAACAACTGTGATCTCAACTGAAAGCTCCTCTTCGTGCCTGGTGGAGGCTCCCCCACCTTTGGCAGCCCCATTTGCAGGAGTTCTGGATTTATTGCTGTGGCACCACTGGATGGAAGGGGAGGAGGGGAGGAGGTTCTTCCCTCTGAGATGTCCCAAAATCTGAGTGCCAAGGTCAGCCCTGTCAGCCCACCACTGGTGCTCCAGTTGGGACAACAGTCACTGGATCCCTGAGTTGGGAAAGAGCTCCAGGGTCAGGGAGTCCCACCCTGTCCCTGAGTGCCACATCCATCCTTCCTTGGGCACCCCCAGGGCTGGGCACTGCCCCCCTCCCTGGGCAGCCCCTGCCAAGGCCTGACCCCCCTTGCCAGGCACAAATTCCTCCTCCTGTCCAACCTGAGCCTCTCCTGCTGCAGCTCCCAATGACATATCAGGCTTTCTGTGCTCCCAGTGACCCACGTTCTCCTTCCAGGGATGTTGCTGCCCATGTTCCTCCCAGCTCATGTTTGCTCTGCCTTCTGTGTCTGCCCTGGGGTTTGTAGGAGTTCCCCAGAAGTGGAGAGAAATGAGTGCTGTCCATCCCCTGGGCCTCTCCAAAAGAGTTTTAAAGACTTCTGGCAGTCCCAATGGGTGAAAAAGAGCTTTTCCAGATGGTTCTGTAGTAGAACTCATAGAATCATAAAATGGTTTGGGTTGAGACTTAAAGCTCATCCCATCCCACCCCTGCCCTGGGCAGGGACACCTCCCACTGTCCCAGGGGGCTCCAACCTGCCCTTGGACACTCCCAGGGATCCAGGGGCAGCCACAGCTTCTCTGGGAATTCCAGCCCAGCCCCTCCCCACCCTCCCAGCCAGGAATCCCTTCCCAAGATCCCAACCAAACTTCCCAGCTCAGGTAAAAATCCATGTGACAAACTCTCTGTGTTGAAAGGAAACAAAAAGAAAAAAAGACACCCCTTGATTCTTTGGGGGAGATGTCAACCATTAAAACAAGGAGGAACACTTTGTACTGAGGGGTTTTTTAGTATCTTATAATTTAGAAAATCAGAGCCTTTAGATAAAACACTTGGTGAGCTCATTAAGGGCTTCTAGAAGGAGAGAAAGTGAGGGGAACACGTGGAAACTTGTAATGCTGCTCCTGTGGCTACTCCAGGGAGGAATATTTTTGGAGTTCTTAGTTCTGGTGGCATATTTTGGTTTCCAAATATAGGGAAAACGTATGAAAAACTAAAGAATTTTATAGTGCTTAAAAAAAAAAAACCCACAAGAAAAAGCACTTTTCAGACAGAAAAAAAATTGGCTTCACAGTCATTTTTGTTTGGTTGCCCCAGGTTTTAGTTCTTAGTTTGAGTAGGTCCTGTGATCCATGATGCACTACAGGGAGGTTCCCACCTTATTCCCATTAATGGTGTAAACTGGAAGATGTGTCTGTCAAAGGCATCCATAATTTGAGGCATCTGTACTACACCTCCCTGTGAAAGGTTGTGCCAACATATCCAGCCTAAGATATTTTACTTTTCTCCCAAACAAGAATTCATAATATTTGAACTGTTCCTAAAATTTTTCATTCATTTTTAATTTGCTGAAAGTTTTCATTCTTAGTTTTTCTGGCTTGAATGAGGTTTTTACTGTGAAAGCCTGTGAGGTTTCTGTGAGACACAAATGTCATTATTACAGATTATTATTATTACAGTCAAATATCCAGAGGCCCTGAAAATGAACAGGCCTTTTCTATCAGTAAAAAAGAGAGGTTTGCATTCTCTGAATGACAGAATAAGCTAATGAAAAGTG
This sequence comes from Serilophus lunatus, assembly GCA_013399895.1. Classification (NCBI taxonomy): domain Eukaryota; kingdom Metazoa; phylum Chordata; class Aves; order Passeriformes; family Eurylaimidae; genus Serilophus; species Serilophus lunatus. The sequence continues at coordinate 3,046 of VXBA01001958.1, read as the reverse complement.
GCCAGAAATAATTATGTTGCTGCACCTTCAAGGGCCTGGGTTTATTGGAAAGAGCTTAGTTAGAAGTTAGAGAGTTCTATTCATAAAAAGCTTTGTCCTGGTTCCAGTGGAATCTCTTCCCAGTTTACTATTTCCATGCATTTTGTCCAGTACCTTCCCTGCTCTTGTAAACAGTTATTTTTACTTGATGGATTTTTCCTGTTCTGGGTTTCTGTGACTACACTCATACTTCTAAATATGTTCAGCACCACTGCCTTCTCCAAAGTGGAGTAAAATCCATTAAAATCCAACCTGCCCTGGGACACTCCCAGGGATCCAGGGGCAGCCACAGCTTCTCTGGGAATTCCAGCCCAGCCCCTCCCCACTCTCCCAGCCAGGAATCCCTTCCCAAGATCCCATCTCTCCTGCCCTCTGGCACTGGGAAGCCATTCCCTGGGTCCTGTCCCTGCATCCCTTGGAAATGGTCTCTTTCCATCTTTCCTGCAGCTCCTCCAGCTCCTGGAAGGTCACAATCAGGTCACCTCAAAGCTTCACTTCTGAAGGGAAAAGTGCACAAAAGCTGTGGATAATGGAGGATGTACAGCCAGAACTGATGTTGTGGACACTGTGGAGGTTGTGGAGTCCCCATCCCTGGGAGTGTCCCAGGCCAGGTTGGGATCCCTGGGACAGTGGGAGGTGTCCCTGCCCAGGGCACGGGTGGCACTGGATGAGCTTTTAGGTCTCTTCCAACCCCAACCATTCTGGGATTCTCTGATTCAAATCCCACCTCTTTGTATCCTGGAGTTGGAACATGAACCTACTCTCTGTTCTTCTGAACATTCCAATAAATTCCAAAGCCTTTGGGGCTGGGACAGTCACTCCTTCCCTCCTGAGAGGTCTGTTGGGCTCTGCTCTCCCCAAGCTGGAATATTTTCCACTCTGGTACATCCAGTCAAGCCTTAAATCTTAGGTCTTACATCTTGCTTGCTCTCAGTGTTCTGAGTGTCAAACACTGTTCTGGGATTTGGAATTGATCCTGTCTGGATTTCAGCCCTGGATCCAGCTGGGAAGTTCACATCGTTAAATGGCCCTTCTGGTCCACCAGGAAGTATTAGAGGGTTGTGGGTTAAGGAGCTTTTGCAGTTATCTGATGTTTAATTGAACAACTACAACATGTATCACTCAGGCAGTTGTTAGGGAAAGTATTAACATGTGATTTTATTTGAGAGTGCCCTGTGCCTGTCAAATTTAATGTGGTAATAAATATTCAAGAATATATTGAATTCTCCCATTCATAAAGGCAGGGAGATGGAAGGTGTGTACTTTGTTTAATGCCCTTTACCAAGTGCTTCTTAAACAATCAATATTTAATCTGCTGTAATTGGGGGGGTGTATTTCAAAGGAATGGTTCACATTGGAGGGGCAGCTAAACTGGCTCTGGGTTGAAGGGGTGGATTAGTCATGGGAAAGGTGGGAAGGCCTTTGAGAAAGGCTCTGGCACTTGCAAAGAAGGTGCAACACCCTCCCAGCTCTCCCCAAAACACACAGAGCTGACAGCCTACCCCAGTCCTGAAGCAGGTGGGTGTTGTTTCACTGAACTCACCTGCCTTTGGGTGCCTCAGCTCTGGGGTCACCTCTGGGCACAAATGAGCGACTTCAGCTCTCTGTTATTTCTTCTTTTCATTCCACATCCCAGCCCAGTTCAATCCCAGAAGACCTTCCTCACTGGTTTGCACTGGTGTGGGGTGAGAAGAGCTCATTTGCAGCAAAGGGCCTCTTCACTTTGCAAAAGTGTGTTCAGATTTCTCAGCAACCAGCACTGATGATCATCCAACACAGGGACACAGAGGAACATTCATATTATTGAACAACTCTCATGACCACAGGAATAGCTTGGATCTGTCTGACTGCAGCCCCTGCAGGGCTAATCCAGCCAGGAAACAGGAATAATGCTGCATTTCAGTGACTAACTGACCACAGCACAGCTGAAAAGCTCAGCTCTGCACCAACTGAGATTTCAAAGTGTCACCAAAAAGAAGAGAGAACAAAAAACGTCACAAACTCAGTCAAACTGAAATTAGCTGTTGAATTTAGAAGAAAATCTGTGACTTTTTTTGCAGTTATTCATTCAACACAAGCCACAGGTTTTGTCACAACTTCAGTGATAAAAGTGGCACCTGAATTCTGATATTTGAATGAGTTGTAGGACACAGATGACTCAGCTGCCGTTCAAAGAGCCTCCTGTCCCCATCAGACTGAGACCAGTGGCATTCCCACACTGCTTGTCATGTGAGAAATGTTCAGATGCACTAAACTGAGTCGTTGTGGGCAGTTCTCGGATTGTCAGCTCAGAGCTCAGCAGCAATCAAAGGAAAATGCTGCTGCTGAGGTGATGGTTTGACCTGGTGCCCCCCAGAGCCCCTCCTCAGCTGGGCAGGGGAGAGAAAATACAACTAAAGGCTCCTGGGTCCAGGTGAAGACAAGGAGAGGTCACTCACTGGTCACCGTCGTGGGCAAAACACACTCCATTGGGGGAAAGAATTGAATTTATCACCAATCCAAATCAGAGCAAGATAAGGAGAAGTAAAACAAAATCTTAAGAACATCTTCTCCCCACCCTTCCCTCCTTCCTGAGCTGAAGTTTATTCCTGATTCTCTATCTCCTCCCCACCAGTGGGAGATGGGAATGGGGTTTATGGCCAGTTCATCACATGTTGTCTCTGCTGTTTCCTCCTCCTCAGGTGGAAGACTCTTCACACTCCTCCCTTGCTCCAGCATAAGGTCCCTCCTCCCCAGGACTTTTCCAATGTGAGTCCTTCCCACAGGCTGCAGTTCTTCAGGAGCTGTTCCAGGGTGGGTCCCTTCCACGGGGTCACAAGTCCTTCCACCAAACCTGCTCCTCGTGGGCTCCTTTTTCCCTGGCTCCACCACTCCTGCCAGGAGCTGCTCCAGGGGCTGCTTCCCACAGAGCCCCACCCTTCCTTTGGGCATCCACCTGCTCTGCTGTGCCCTCCTCCACACGTGGATCTCTGCTCTCCTATGATAATCCATGGACTGCAGGTGGATC
>VXBA01001957.1:873610-1055686 GCA_013399895.1 Serilophus lunatus | reverse complement strand
TTTTTGGCTACACTCTCTTAGTGTTGGGCCTTTTCTTCTCCTACTGTTCTGCTGCATTTCAATACCAAAGAAGGAATGCTTTCTCCCTGGGGTATGTCCCACATCAGAATGCTGCCACATGCCCTGCGTTTGACCTTTGCTTTCTTTTGTTTAAAGGGAGGAAAAAGTTTATTTTTTAAAGGAACAAAAATTAATTGTTTTCTCAGAAATGCTTAAATGATGATAGGACAGCTGTGGGAGAAACAAAAAAGAGAATTTATGCTTAAGCAAAGGACAGGGAAAGGTCAGAAAGCAATCTGCAGGACTGCAGAAACACTGCAGCTATTCCTTAGAGCAATTTATCTGAGCAATGAAAGAAGTAAAGCCAATTGCATATGTCCCAAATAGAAAAGGAAAATAAAGTTAAAAAAAGTCAGACTGTATTTTTACACTTCCTTTAGTCCTTGTAAAAAAAATAGTGTAATTTCCAAGGCACTACAACAAAAATCACATTGTGATATGCTGTTCATAAGGCTGGAGACAATGCAATTTCTTGTCAGTCATCAGTCAGTTGGCTCTAAGGATGGATTTCATCAGCAAAAGAATCCTCAATATGCGAGGCCTGCTTTTGTTGTGAAATGAACCATTACTTTTCCCTTGATTTTTCCCATCCATTCCACTAGCAGTTGTGGTATGTAATCTACCCCCAAAAGTTTACTGTGGGCAAGTAATTTGAATATTAACATAAAAATTCTGGATAAAAAATATTTCCTGGGGCAAATTAAAATCAATGGGAAGAAAAGTCTATGCTATACTGAAAGGTGTTATATTGCGCCACCTTTCACTCCAGCTAAGTGGCATATTTTTCTGGAAATATCTCATATTGGTTTGAATGTGATAACTTAAAATATCGAGCACTACTGATTGTCAAATCAACAGATCTCCTTGGCTTGGAAGATTTACTCAGAGGAGTAAAATTATGAAACCTAGTCCTAGTTTATCCTGCAAAGCACTAACCTTGTAATTTCTTGGCAGCTGTGAATGTGAATTCCTAGTGAAGATAACAAAGGAAAATATTCTGGCTTGCCTCGTGTTAGGATCCCATAGCATAACAGCAACAAAGAGCATACAGTGGCACAGGTTAGAAATGCACAAGTGACAGAGCAGTATTCAACTATATTCTTACTATAAAGAGTGAAATTTGTTGAAAACAGATAATATAGTATTTAAAAATATGTTCACAGACATTTCAGTTCTTTTGGAGAGGGCAAAGTGTCAAACTGTTAATGAAAAAACGAATTGAAATATGAGAGTTATGATTTTTCATCCAAATCAATTAAAATGTAATTTGTGCAACACTTTTATTTTACAGGAAAAAAAAATTCCAACAAATTTTCCAACTTTTATAAATCTTTAAAATATTTTTTTAAACTAGAATGCACTTGGTTGTTTTGCTGGTATTTATTTTGCAGTTGTTATGTATGTTTGTCTTTTGTATCTAGAAAAATATATTCATTCCCGTCTCATGGACTAAGAGGACATGGTATGGGATTCTTGGAACTGATATTAGAAAGAATATGTATATCCCTTTCTTTTACAAATCTGGGAAGTCTGACAACACATTTAAGTTGTTCCAGTGCTTTACTTGATTCAAAATTCTTAATGCAAGTTAAATTTACAATGTAAAATGTAATAGACCAAATAAACTGTTGTAAAGATCTCATTATTAGAACTGCATGTTACAGAGACTTTACAGTTATTTTGATGATAGGATGCCTCAAACTTAGTCTATCTTGGCAATTTATCCTCTAGCTTTTTCTCCAGAGCCCTAGTGTTCTTTCTACAGAGAAGCTCTGTGAAGTCACCCACACTAAATCGTATTTGGGGATATTCTAGATGAATGTATCAGTTTTCAGCACTAACAGATAGGAAATTGGTAATTTGCATTTTGTACATAAGATCTTAAGGATTTAGAGAGCTGTTTTTAGTCTGGAATAGGTTTGATATTTAAAGCAGAGATCTGATGTCATGTTTAAACGGCACAATACCATATGGTAAAGAAATCTCCATGCTAGCACAAGTACCTTGGTATGACTCAGTGTTGCCCAGCAGCAGTAGCATACAGGAAGTTTTGCTGCATGCTCAAAGTATCACTGTCAGAGCTCCCAGCCTTTGGCTGGACCGGGAAATTGATAAGGAGAACAGTATAGTATATTACAGTATAATATTACTGCTGTTGCTATGACAGTGTTTACAGATGAGCCAAACCCACGGTTTGTCTGTACTAGATGCTCAGTTATTTCCCTAATGGTATGTTTGTATTCTGCTAGCTCTATATCCAGGAAAAATAAAATACTTCATCTTAGAGCTAGTTCTGGTAGAAGTTTGGGGTTTATTATCCACAAAAGAAACAAAACAAAAAAAACCCCCACAAACAAAAGTTAGTGTGATGAGTTTCGGCAATGCAGAAAAAAAAAAAAGTGGATTCAGTGAATATGGAATGGCAGGAAATATTATTTTTTGAGTCAATATAAATGATCTCTAAGAGACTGACCCAATTCCAACCTGAATGAGTTTCCTCTATGTAACTGCATTAATGAACAGAAATACTAAATATACTTTACTGTTATTCATGACAAACCCCTTGCTAAATCAATTGAAATCACTGTATTCACATTCTCAAGAGCTGCTGTATGTACAGTCCTGAATATGATGGACATGTTTTATAATTTTTCTTTGAAGCAACACAGCATAGTAAAACCTGATGAAATTCCTGCATGCAAGCACATTATCTAGAGAAGCAGCTGCTTCCCTTCTGCTGCACTAGAAATACATCATATTTATTGGAATTTATAAAACAATGATGCTAGAGATTCATCAGAATATCTGGTGTTATAAAAACAATCTCTTAGCTTTTAGAAGAGCATAGTCCAACTTGTGAGCAATGCCAGCAATGGACAAAGCTTTCCCAATAAAAAAATAAAATGAGGATGGATATACATGCATATAAATGAAGGTGGCTGAAATATGTGGAGAGAAAATGCAGTTCATAACCCAGCATCGGGTAAAAAGACTACCTATTTCTGTTACAAACTTGTTTTCCTCTGTGCGGCTAAAAGGGAACAGAGTATGAACAGTTGCAAAATAAATCTCAGATTTTGAGTTAAAAAAGAAAGAGATGTTAAGGAGTTAGGAACCAGAATATCAAAGAATAGGCTTTGTCCTCTACTACTGAGTCAGTTTCATGAAGGTACTTTGGTGTCTGGTGACACAGACAGCTTGCAGGATTCCTGGTACAGAAGGGAACATAAAAGCAAAAGAGCAGTTTATAAGGCTAGAGGCTTCTTTAAAATCTGGGCTACTGATGAGAAGAGTCTTAATATTTTTAGTTAAAACTTTGAGAAAGCTTTAAAGGATTAGGAAAAGCAACAAATCAAGAAGAAAAAAGTGGAAATAAATTAGCATTTTTATTCTTTTTTGTAGTTGTATCCCTTTGTCCCTTGCTCCTTGCCTTTCTTTCTCATGCAGACCTCTGTGTCCATAGTAAATTTGTCTCTTACAGGCATTTTGAAAATCCAAAACACATTTTAGGCATTTCCAAAAGACTGACATAGATGTGGGAGCTCCATGCCTTCCCTTACCCTAGCAAGTTCAATCTCTATCCCACTTCGAGCTACTAAAGGATCTGTTCTGGATGTGGATGGATAAAATTTTTAAGTCAAATGCTGGCCTCCCAATTTTTAAGATACTCAACACAAACCTCATACCTACATATCTTCAAATATGCTCCTGAATGATTAGGTGGCTTTTCTTTAAATCCATGTTTTCTCTAAAGAAGTAACCATGACATTGTGCTAGTTGGAGTTTACTGTTCAACAGCTTGACATTGTGGAATAGAGTTTGCCAGACCTGCTATTACTATAGTCATTCCTGATGCATTTTGCTGTTGTGTTATTTCATTTAAAGATGTAACATATTGTCCTAATGAGAGATGTGGTTTTAAATAATCACATTTAAATCCTGGGTGTATAATTTTAGTTGTTAGTAAGAAGTATTAAACAGAATTTACTTGTTCAATTAATAAAAGCATCAATTCTATTGTGTTTTTATCCTGAGGTAAATAGTTCTCTCATACTCTGCATCCTTCAGTAGAAGAATTACCTTTTATGCAAAAGGGTCCATCGTAGGCAGTTTTGGAGCAGTCGCAGGAGTAGCCGTTGTATTTCTCGACACATTTGCCGCCATTTGCGCAGTACATCCCATAGCTCGTGCAATGGCCAGAGCAGCCAGGCTTCACCCCTGGCGTGACTTTTGCTCTCTCTTCCAGGTCCAGTGTCACCCCATTCATTCTTAATGAACGAATGCAGCCTAGGAATCCTCGCTGGCCTCCTGCAGCACCTGAGAGGGAGTGTGAAGCTGTGAGACAACACTGAACAGGTTTTATTGTTGCTTTACATGAAATATCCTGCTAAGCTGGTGACAACAGCTGGAAGTTGCAACTTCTTTATAGGGGCAAGGAATTGCCTTGTCCTAATGACAATGCAATCAATGAAACCTAACCTTTTGATACCATAGTGTACCGTACCGTACCATACCGTACTGTACCATACCATACCTTACCATATCATACCATAGCAAAGTAAGCATAAATAGTAGGGGTTTTTTTAATCATCACTTGCTTGCTTTACACTGATTAGACATTTGAGATTCTAGCCCTACAATGCAAGATTTCATTTCATTTCATTTCAACTTCAAGGTTTTCAGAGACCATGGTGGAAGAGAAGGGCTTGCCTTGATTGTTAAGACTTTCTTTTCATATGACTAGTGGTGATGGATGCTAACAATAATGTTATAATATTCTTTGCAGTGTTACAATTTTCAAAGACACAATAAGCAAAGAAGAAAAATGCTCAAATCCCCACTCTCAGTTACAATAAGAAATATAGATGTTACCTTTCAAGCATTAGTTAGTTGTCTGAACACAGAGTAAAGAATGTAATACCATAAAGCTACACTTGAAAATTTGAGTGGAGATGGTTTTCCACAGCAGGTAACAAGAACTTCCATTTTTTCACCCTAGTAAACACTTGTTCAAAAATATGATTTCAGCTAGGCAGGTCTTCTTGGAGGCTGTACTAGAAAAAATAACCAAAAAAAAGCAAGCTAAAAAATGCAAGTAGCAATGAGTGGCTGGTATCCTTTCTGCTCATCCTTTCTCTTTTTGATTACTGCAGTGCTGCAGGTGCCAAAGAGTCCCTGAGGAAATCTGAATGCTTGTCACCAGAGAGAAAAGAGGCTGATATTTACCTGAGTGAGGAAGAGGACTGAATATTAATCAGAGACAGCTACTTCAAATCAAGTGCTGGTAGCTGGATAATTTAGAGTAGGAGGAGGCAAAGGTTCGGCCTCTGCTGAGTGCACAGGGCATAAGGCATTCTGGTGTGATTCTATTCTGCATAAACTCATATACATGATGAAAACCCTTCTTTCCCCTCCTGGTGAGTGTCCTAATCCCTTGGACACAAAGTTATCATCCCTAAGGATCTCTTGCTGTCCAAAGAATAGATTATTCTACAGATTTATTCAGCAGAAACTGGAACAGGAGGCACTGAAACAATTCTTGTTTGATATTACTCTCTAGGCCCTGATGTTCAGGTGTTCATTTTGGGCATTCCAGATCAAATCCATTCTTGATCTGACTCTGGGTAATGTTTAAATCTGTGCTCTGAGACGTGTGCTCTAATCGTCAAGTTATATGAAATATCTATTATTCAGAAAGGAAAAAAAACCCCCTGTTGTAGATTGTGAACATTTGGGTTTTGGCAATAAAGGAACTATATATTTCAAAACATTGCTGATAATACACTCAATTCAAATCTATCTAGTAAAATCATCATTATTAACAATTCTCAAAGAATTCAGACTAGAAAAAAGATCCACCTCTTCCAGTTTTCAGCAAAAGGCTTGGTATTTCTTTTAAAAGGTTAAATCTCTCTGTTTTCAAAAACTTCATACTTCAGTTTACTTTGAAACTGCCGTTTATTGGGATCAAAGCAGTAAAGGAGAATCTGAGCTTGTAAATAACATCTGCACATCTGGTGACACATTATATACAGTTTGCAGTGACACTGGGCTGATTACTAGGACAATAAAGGCTATAAACTTAATTTTAATTGGTTTGTATTGTTGAATGCTGACTAACATGGGGGGAAAAGAAAAAGAGATTTTTTTCTTTTTCCCTTCTCTTTTCTCTTTTTTCACAGATATCTAGAAAGGTATGAAAGTGCTTCTCGAGTGCCTCTTTACTCAACATTTTCATGCAGTTTTGATTTCAGCTGATGACACTTGGCATGTTGGCTCTTTGCAGTCCTGAGGCTGCAAGTGCTGCTGCAATGGCCTGTCCAAAATATAGTGGAAACCAGTAGCTCCAGAAAGCAGCTGGTCTAACTTGGTTCCAGGGAATGCATTTGTGTAACACTTTGTGGTGCTTTTCTACACTGAATGGGCAAACAGCCCGTGGGACTAAAGGGAAAAGACTGCAGTGAGAGCTGTGAGTGCAACAGCATGGGCAATGATTAAATATAAAGAGGTTGGAAGTGCTACAGAAGCTAGGATGGGTCCTTGTAAGACCTCTGCAGAAGTTTTCAACTTCATAGTGAACATGTGCATGTGACTGGGAGAGACATTTGGCAAAAAAATAAGTTTGGTACTACAGCCTGCTGGAGGCACTTTCACCCAGGAGCCGCAGGTGGAGAAAGACAAAAATGACAAATTTCCAACACACAATATTTTTCTCATAGTTGGTCTTTGTATTTATGGACATACTTGTCTTTTCTTTTTCTCTCCCCCCATGTTCTTCCCTTCTGCCTCTTATGCAAGTGCTTGAGGAGCACATCATCCCACTTTAAACCAACGGATGCTGGCAAAACACAAGGCAAAGAATGTTCAGCATGTGAAAGCAAAGCTTGGCTGCCCACACTGCATCTTACCAACATAGAGCTGGCTGTACAGTTCCAGTCGTGTGTGTCCTTCTGTTGGTGCTTTCCGGACCTCCAAAGGTAACTGGTCTACCTGCAGGCTGGCCTGTTTGACATTCCTCTCAGCGTTGACTCGGTGCCACTGGTCATCATTGAGCTGGTTGGGAGATCTAACGACAATTTCCACTGGCCCATTTCCAACATCAAATGAAAAGGAGACCTCTGTAGCAGCTGAAATATCAAGCATAAGGTGTTTACAGTTTGTTTACAATCCTAAATTATAAACACATTCACTAGTACTTCGTAAAGAGGAGTTATATTGAATAGAAATATGCATTGCAAAGTCATCTTTCTGAATTTATAAGCACATTCAGTTCCTTCTAACTTGAGTAGGACTTAGAATTTTAGAAAAAAACATCAACAGACCCATGGGGTTTTTTTCGGGAATAAGAATTTTGGTGAAAAAATGGTGCTTAAGAAGTCTAAATTTTTTTTTTTTCATTTTGAGGGGCAATTAATTTTTGCAATGAACTAATAATGCTGTGGCTACCACCTATGTGAGTTCTTATGGCAGAAAAAGAAATGGATCCTTAGTAAATACTACAGTGCTCCATTTATAGTGGATGATTCAAAACATGATTGGAAATTTTACAAATGTTCATTAGACTCTACTAGACTCGCCTTCTGGTCATCCTTGGCAAATATATAATTGATACTTACTATTAAACAGTGAATATGATCAATAATATATACATTGTTTCAGACTAAAGAAATATAATTTTGACTTTCCTACTTTAATTTATAAAACTTGAGGTTGCACAATATATTCTGGTGACAAAACATCAGATGAAAGGGTTAACCAAAAATGGTTTATCCATGATAGCATTCACAAAGGAGGATACCAGGCAGAAGTAAAGACAACCAAGAGTTCCATTTAATTTGTTTTTCTTACACTAGAAATAAAAAAAGCCAAGTCTCTCTTTTAATTCCTCTGAAAAGTCTCGGGTGCTCAATTATGGTCTCAGTGTTTCAGTACAGATATAGTTTCTTGTTTGGTTGAATTAATAAAACACTGTTACAAAAATCTTACTTAGCAAGCTATTAAATTGTGGTAGAAGCACCACTCCATGGCCATTATCACTAACAATACTTATAAATAGGGGGAAATATTTTTATATGTGACCTAATAGATTTTCACAAGGTTATGTCAGAATGAATTGACAGCATTTTTATGATGCTGAAAGGGTAGGTATAAACTTTTTATAGAGAATGCTCTTTCAACCCAAATTTATTATAGAATTGATTTTTTTCTTAAAATTTACTACTTCTAAAAGGGAAAAATAAAAGCTGTTGTACTTCCTGTTCTCTGCAGAATAAAATAATTTAATTTCTTGAATAAACTGCCTTTCATAAGCCATGAATTTAGTCTGTTTGGCCTTTTGCACTTTACAAGGCACAAAATCTGTGTGAGTCAAAGCTTGTTGTTAAAGAAATAAAGATGTTTCATTTTAATGATATTTTGTAACTTGAGTGGTTCTGCCAATAAACTCAAGCAAATTAGGAATTAGAGTTAAACCTCTCCAGCACTTAAATTATATGTTACGTTCAAGTCTGTTTCCAAGGGTGTCTGTATAATTCTCCTTTATTTTTTGCTTTGAAGAACCACCTCAGATCTCCTCATTGTCATGCTTGAATTACTTCCCAAGAGCCTTCTGTCTACAAGACTGTAAAATGAGAACCCCTTAACAGATTTCTCCTCTTATTCTGACATTTCTCCTCTTATTGATGACATTGTTAGTATTGCCAGTGGGTACCTTTGCTATTACCCCATCCAGGATTTTTGAAAACCTCTACAAGAATGTTTCTTTGTTTGAAAGCTCTTGGTCTTCCGGATGGAAGTACCTCTATTTATTTTTTTAAAGGAAGGTTATTCTTCTTTTAAAAGGGAAAGTTTAGGGAGTTGGCAATTAGAAATATTTCAGGTAGAAGTCCTTTGCTTGCATAGTCTAACTTTATACATGGCTTTGAGCTGAAATTTTTATCACAGCCTAAAAGACATATAATTAAATTTGTACTTGTTGGAGTACATTATTCGCTTTGAGATGAGTACCATTTGTATAAATTAATGTTATATTTTTATATTTAGTCTTAGGGAAGGAAAAGCATTTCATAAAAATCTTCTCATCAAAGGCAGTTTTCAGTGCATATACGTACTGACATGCTGAAAGTTAGAAATGATAGTATAGGATCTATGGGCTGTCCTGATCCTTCCTTAAACAACTTAAAAATATGATTCTAATACCAAAGGGTAGGAAACTTATTTTCTAGACTGATGGACTGAAAAAACATGAAATATGTCAATGAAAACAGCTTTACAGATGAGCAGAGGCTGTAAGTCAGGATGTCTCAAATGCAAGTTATGTTGCTGGTTCTGACTCTTCATTCTTAGTTCCATTTGCAGTCTATGGAATAAGTGTATTTTCCAACCAGAACCACCTCTAGGTAAAATGGCAGATATTTATACCTTAAGAGAAATGGATGAATATCTGACCACAGACACATTAGTCAGAAAATCGAGACAAAAGAAATTTTACCCCCTCAAAATGAGATGGGTGATCTGGTGACAACTGACAGAGAGAAGGCTGAGGTACTCTGCTTTTTCTTGTCTCAGTCTTCACTGGCCATTGCTCTTCCCACATCTTTTGAGACACTGAATCTCAAGGCAGGGACTGGGGGAATGAGGAGTTCAAGGTCAGGTTGGATAAGACTTTGAGAACACCATGCTGCTCCCCCGCCTTCTTTTTCCTCTACCCCACTTTACTGCTGAGTGAGGTGTTATTCCTTTGGTTGACAACCAGGCGTTCTGGCTGTGTCCTTATCCAATGTCTTTGCTACCCTATGCCACCTGACTGGGAGAGAAGTGGGATAGAGAGAAAACCTTGACCCTGTGCAAGCCCTGTTCAGCTACAGCCAAACCACTGGTGCGGTATCAATGCTGTTTTAGGCACAAATCCAAAATGCAACACCATATGGGCTGCTGTGGGGAAAGCTAACTCCATCCCAGAGTCAGTACAATATCAAATTTGTTCAGATGTTCAGTTAACTACTTATGTAGAAGAGGAGCAATTATTCAGCTTTTTTTCCCTAAGTATGTTATACTTTTCAACTCCTCCATGTCTACACATATAACGCTCACATGATCTGGCTTCTTTGACTTGAACGTATCCTTGGTTGGTGTGACAGTGGTATTATTCTGTCAAACGTTTGAAGGGGATGATTAAAAGATAGCAAACATGTATGTGCGTATGTGACTATTTATCCACAGTGACCAGCTGAACCAGAATAGGATTTTTTTTTTCCAGAAAGATGTAGAAAATGAACTGCACAGGTTCCAGAGATTTGTATGGGTTAGTCACTTTGAAGGTCATGAGGGGAGTTTTTCTAATGATAATTTTATTTTTTATTCTATATAATACTGCAAAACTCAAGTCAATGTTTCTAAGAAATGAGAATAAGGATCAGACTTCGAACAAATGTCTGAAATTGTTCAATATGAATTTTTTTTTAAAAGAAAGTAAATGCGGGTTTTAATTTATTCAGGCAGAACTAAGTTTTTGTGATGGAAATTTCATAACACTGAACAAGGGTGATTTTTTAATGTGCTCCTGCTACATACATTTGCTCTGTACACTGAGGCTTGCGGCTCAGTTTTACCCTTTCTATGCCTTGTGCAGTTACATATAATTAAATCTGAACACATTCCTCTTATCGATTCAATTTTCTAAGGTCTCAGGTCATTGTCAGCCATCTGTTCAGAACACAGAAGAGCAACTTTGGCAAACAAAATGCCCGTCTCACTCTTTGTTCCGTGTTCTTGTTTTTTAGCTCTATTCAGACCCCATCATGTCTCCATCATAAATCTATGAGGTATTTGCCCATAAAAAAGAAGGGATACTACTGAGTCATTGTGCAGGAAGAGCAGGATGGGCTGGAAGAGTGGGCTAATAAGAACCAAATAAGTTCAACAAAGGCAAATATAAGTGCTTGCATCTGGGAAAACAAAATCCTGGACTGCAGCACAGACTGGAATTTCCCCAGGGAAAGAGACCTGAAGGTCCTGGTGGACAACAAGCTCAATATAAGTGAACAATGTCCAGCTGCAGCAGGACAATGAAACAAACAGGATGCTGGGTAACATCAACAAGGACATCACCAGCATAGATAAAGAAGTAAATTTCCCACTCTTTTCAGTGCTCACCAGGCTGCACATGGATGTACGATGTTCAGTTTTAGTCCTCGCTATACAGGAAAGATTCAGACAAGCTGGAGAGGGTCCACATAAGGTCTACAAAGATGATCAAAGAACCTCATGTGAGAAAAGTCTGAGAAACTGGGTTTGTTCAGCCCTGAGAAAGGAGGCTTGCGGGACACCTGATCACCATGTTTCAGTATTTAAAGGGTAGCTACAAAGAAGGTAGAGACATCGTTTTTACAAGAAGTCACATGGAACAGATGAGGCATAATGGGTAGAAGTTACTCCTGGAAACATGACAATTGCACACAAGAGGAAACATTTTCAAGGTAAGAACAATCAGCCACTGGGAAAATCTCCCCAGAGAAGTGGTAGATTCCTCAACACTAGACACTTTTAAGATACAGGCTGGTCAGGGTGCTGGGACGTCTTGTCTAGACTGTGCTTTTGTCAATAAAATTGTACGAAATGATCCTTGAGGTCCCTTCTAATGTGGTATTCTAGGAGCCTGTGATTCTATGACTGCATTGCCTGTAGGATTTCATGTTTCTTGAGTCCTTCCTTTCAAGGAAGACTTTCTGGTAGATACGCTTTAGTTTAACACAAGTTCTGAGGGTCAACTGCAGGAGAAGTATCATGCGTTTTTATGTTATTTGCTATTCAAAAGGTCAGGTTAAATAAGCTGATAGACTTTTCTGGCATTCAAGATCTGAAACCAGCTTGATCTCACATTTTTCTTCAACTCTTTGTATTTCAAGTATATTTTCCTCCCTGTTTTCTGATTTGATCTTTGCTGATACATTTCAGGCTAGGATCTCTAGTCATAATGAGGCTGCTAGCAAAGAAAGAGATGTTGATGTATGGGTGGGTCCTCACTGGATGCTAAGCAGTAGGTGGAGATTCTTAAGACACATAAAGTGTGAAGACAACCCTCCTCACAGCCAATTTTTTATGCCCATCTCTGTATTTCTCTCCTTCTACCCATTATCCTTTCTCTGAAACACACAGTTTCATCTCCTCCCTTGTACTTTGTTTATCTTACCTCCCCTGATATATTTTTATGCCCTTCAAATGGGACTCATCGACATTTTAGTTGACTTACATCAAAGGGAATAGTATCTAACTTCTTTTAAGATCCTTTTGAAATCCAATTCTTAAAAAATAAATGCCTTGTTACAGCTAGAATCAGAGCTCACTTGCTTGACTGTAAAACAGTATACAATGATAAGCTATAAACTGTAAAATAAACCTGCCAGACAGATATTTGTTCTGTGAAAACAACAGCTTGAAAATATTCTATCTCTGTGAGGGCAAAATCTGCCAAACTTCTTGGACAGTTTGTTTCTAAATATATGTCTGATGAAGGGCTCACTCACTAAACCAGTAGACAGAATTCAATGGAATGATTGAAAATTAATGAAGACTTAATCAAGAGAGAGAGATGCTAAATATTTCTAGAGTCAGTGGTCAAGATCAGGTCCCATATCTGGAATCTTCCCCATTGCCTTTAGTAGACTCTGGATAGAACAGAGAGCTTTCTAAGATTAGAAAGCAATTATCTTGTCTACCTTTCCCACTTAGACAGCTGAGTTTAAAGAAAATTTTACAAAGTCACACCTAAATTACTTTTCCTGGTGTCCTCATTTTTCACAGGGCTGACAGAGGCCATGTCAATGCTGACATGGAAACAGCATTGATAGGTTGTTCCTGGCTGCTGAAAATAAAAAGGGCTATGAAAGGGCTACAGATGGTACCATGAACTGCCATATTGGAACACAGGACCTGCTTTAAGGAGGCCACTTCTCAAAGGACACAACTAAAAATTAAAGCTACCAAAGCAACATAACAGAAAGAAATAGTTGATCCAAGTTGTTTAACTGTAATACAGGAGTTAGTGTGTAGCTTGGCCCTCTGTTAATAATCAGGTAGTTGTCAAAAATCATGACCATATTTACAATAATTGAAGTAAGCATCTGGATGGTTTCATCATTTATTTAATTCCCAGAAGAAATGTCCATTTGAATTAATGAGCAAAAGCTTCGTTCATTTGACCAAATGACAGTGCACATTTATGCTCAAGACTGCAGTGATCCCTGAGCTAAGTGCCAAATGGACCAGCTCTGAAAACTGCACAGCTGCATCAGCATGATGCTGTGCCAACAGTAATTAGTCCTAATAAGAGACTATACTGCACCTAGGATCAAACCCCAGGATAGCTGAGTGCTGATTTATGTGGACATGCTATCTTTCTTAGAAATGGGTCAGGTATCTCTCTAACGTGGGGGTTCATAGTATAGACTGGACATACTTTATATTTTCCTGTAGCTTACAAGTAAACCAAAATAAAATCATGCAACTTTACACTCTGTTGGATCTTATGCAGTCATTTATGTAAGTGTCAAGAAGGAAAAAAGGGTGTTGGAAAGGAAAAAAAGTATTGCTTTGATTTAACATTATTTAACCTCTACTTATGGTATAAATCTATCTGAAAGATAAAATATTAGAACAAGTGATGCTCAGTGTCTTTCTGAGCCTTTAGAACAAGCTGGTACTGTAGGGAATGAATAATCCATCTGATCCATTCTCTTAACTTCTTGAGCCAGGTAATAGCCCTACCAGAGGGGCTGCAATACTGGATCTGATGGTCACCAATATTAGCAAACTAATTTGGGACACCAAGACCGGATGCAGCCTGGGTTGCAGTGATCAGGCATTGTTGGAGCTTGCAGTCCTGAGGGGTATGAGTCAGGTAAAGAGTAAAGTTAGGCCCCTGAACTTTAGGAAAGCAAAATTCCAGCTTTTCAGTCAAACTTTCGGCTTTTTTTCAGTCAATAGAATTCCCTGGGAGACTCCCCTCAGGGACAAGGGAGTGGAACAGAGATGGCAGATCTCCAAGGAAATCTTCCATGGAATGCAAGAGCTAGCCATCACCAGGAACAAGAAATCAGGCAGGGAGGGTAAGAAACCAGTATGGCTGAGTAGAGAACTACTGATCAAACTAAAGGGAAAGAAGTAACTGCACAGGTAATGGAAACAAGGACAGGGAAACTAGAGATGAAGTTTGGTTGTGCAGGAAGGTGTGAAGAAGGCCAAGACAAGGCTGGAAATGAATCTGGCAAGGGATACAAAAAATAATAAATGTTTCTACAGGTATATTAAACAGAAAAGGAAGGTCAAAGTAACCATCCCTGAAAAACAATGCTGAAAAACTGGTAACAATGGATGAGGAGAAGGCTGAGGTACTCAAAAATTTTTTGCCTCAGTCTTCAGTGTTATCCTCTTTTCCCACACCACTTGAGTGAATGGACAGCAAGATGGGGACTGGAGAAGTAAAGATCAAGTTCATGACCACCCGAGGAACCTGCATGTACATAAATCCATGTATCTTAAAAGATACCTCCCGGGTTCTGAGAGGATTGGCTGAAGCCAGGCACAATTTTCTCTTGGTGAAGCCATGCTAGCTGTCTCTAATTACTTCCCTGTCATGCATAACCCCTTGTCATAGCTTCCAGGGGGATCTGTTCTATGATCTTACAAGGCAGAGGGTTGAGGCTGAGCAATAGTACCCAGAGTTGTCTTTTTTACCTTTTTTCCAGTCCCTGGAGACTTTGCCTGAGTGTCAAGATAATTCATATACCCTGGAGTGTAGCTTGGCAACTACGTTAGCCAATTCTCTCAGGACTATGTGATGCATCTTGTCAGTCCCATGGATGTATGTTTGTTCAGCTTTCTCAGGTGGTCTTGAATCTAAGTTGGGTTGTGATAAGAGAGACTTTGTTCCCTCAGTCCCTGCCCTGATATTCAGGGACTTGAGTTATGTAGGATGAGAAGTTACCATATGTATTGATAAAATATTACTTCCCTGTGAAAAAGGAAGGACAGCGACTGCTACTAAAATTAACATTGAAGATATAACTGTAAAGTTAGTTTGAAATATGTGTCATTTCAGACATCCTGTAACAACTGAATTCTCTCAGTGAAATTCTTTTTGCCTGGAGGAAATATTTTTAAACACATTTTACCTTCAGTCATAGGAAGTCTAGAAACATGTATAGAAAGGAGAAGAGAAATTAACTTCTAAATGAAAGGTAAAGGAAGCAAAACAGTTATAGCTGAATAGCTTTAACCATTAAAGGTTTGGAAACCTCTACTATAGTATTTAGAAAAGACACAAATAGTAATCCAAGGGTGGTTTTTTTGCAAAGATTAAGGAAACTAATTTATGGTGAATAGAATTTACTAAATTTCTTAATTTACTAATTTTCTAAATTTCATTAGGAATACATAACTCTTCAAAATGCCTGAAACTTCTTATGGCTTTTTCAATGTGTTTTTATCTTGAAATTTTTTAAGTATCCTGAAGACCAAAAAAACCCCAAACAAAAATAAAGAAAAAACTTTTGTTGAATGAAAGAAAGAGCACCCCCTAAAGTGTCTGTCCTTCTCGTACATTTGATCCTCATTTTCTCCACCATGTGATTTGCAGCCTGAAAGTACTTGATTCAGTCTCTGCTGTGTGCAGTATCTACATCTGGTAGCTGTAAAATTGCAGTGACATTTATTTGCAAATGGATAGGGAATTAGATCTACTGAGAATGACCTGATTCAGCAAGAGCTGATGTTTCCTTATGCATATGTCTATGTTTTTACATTGTAAGACAAGTCTGCACACAAATAAATTGTTTTGCTGTAAATTTTAAAGGGAGTGAACTTTAGTGCATTATTGTCCTTCTTTCATTCTACTCTAATATCTTATTTCTAGTAAGAATTACAACTGGACCAGTAACTTCAACAACTGGACAAATAGTAAGTTTAAATTCTAGCTTTCTGTTTGTAGAAACCAAGCATCTTTGGATTAATGGGAATTAAATATGGTAAAGTAATTTTTTCACCATCTTGTTTTATGACTGTTCAAATATGCTTTTGTATATCTGGATGTCTGATTGAATAGCTTGCTGTTTTTTTGTTCCTTCATTGCCTGTGCTGAACTAGACTCCCTTTATTATAATATAATCTTTGCCTATTGTATCCATGCTGAGCCTTGAAATTCATTATCCTCACCTGTGGTTTTAATATTAGATATTTAATATATTTTGATTGACTTATGTGTTCTGTACTACATCGCACACAGGCTATCTGAAACTGGCTAAGTGCTTTCCAGGTGAAGGGTAATAAAAAGAGCTAGTCCTGACTTTTTTCAGCTCATAGGCAGACATCAGTTCCTTTTCTACTGGAAGACAAGCCCTTACACATATAATTTACAATATTTTGGAAAGGCGTAACTACACTGGAGCTCAGTATGAAGGGAAATGCAGCACCTTTCTCATTCTGAATAAATATCTATGAGGATAAATATAATGAGGGATTTGATTTCGGTAATATCTAAGTTATTTTTATCTCACTTTAAAACAATCTTAACTACTAATCAACCAATCAAACAACAAAATCAGTCTTCTTACAGGATATTAGACTGCGGGACAAAAAAAAATGAAAGTACCAAATTTTCCAATGAAAGATCATGCAAAGGCCAAATATGCTCTAAGAAGAAAATTATTTATTATAATTATTTATTAATTACTTCAGTTATGTTAATTGCACTGCGGCTGTCTTGTAGATAAGCATTTGAAAACAACTCTCACACTTTTGTGATCATCTTTAGCTGATGCAGCAATTTTCAGCCATGGGCATTAAGAACAAAAAACATTATCATTTCTTCCTAAACATGGAACAAAAGCAAAAATATGTGAAAGGACTTGTTTAAAGTCGAACATTAGATGGCTAGAGCAGGACTTGAAAAAATACCTACTTCCTTTAATTCTAAGGCAATAAAGACAACTTCAGATAGATGTTACCTCCCATTCAGCCAGCCCTTTCAATAACTATTTAGCTGCCTGGAAAGAAGGAAGGAACAGAAGGAAGAAATGGTGATTCATTGAAGGTCTGTTGATTCATCTTATGAGGGTTACTGATGCTTAAAAAAATACAGCAGCAATTTCTTCTGGTCTTTTTTTTGTGAGAGATGATTCATACAAAGGGAACTATAGTCAGAGCACTGAGAGGAAAAGGGGAGGAGGTGTGTGCTTTCCTGTCTGTAGTGCTTTATAATATGCTTCATTATAATATTTTAACTGCAACACTTTATCACAATACTGAATTGGTCCTGTGCAGCAGAAGGCATCACAACAAGGGGGAAGCACAGACTTCAGAACAGAGCTCTCTCATGCAGTGTATAAAGGGTTTTGTGTTACTGGTAGTCATTTTTGTTGGAAAGGCAAAATAAAAGTGGGTGGTAATGTCCATGAAATCACATTATGTCTGAGCATGGTAAAGTATCAGAGAGATTTTCTAAGAGGAGAGAGTGTCTTTTTACTATGAAAAATTGCTATGAAGTTGGCATGGCTCTAAAACTGCTGAGAAAGGGCCTGACTGCTTACAAGCAGATACAGGGATACCAATATCCCTCTTGAATATCACATTGCTTGAATGCCACACTTGAATGTCATAAAAATAAGTTAAAATTGTAAATTGTGCACCATACTAAAAGTGGTAAGAACCTACTGCAGGTCTGATGACTAGACATCTAGATTGACTCTTCTTTGAGGTGCTTATAAAGGAGGACATTCCTTGTGTCCTTTTCTTCCTCTTCTGTGGTGCTTTCCCTATTCTATAACTAGTGTATTAGCTGTAGGTTCTGCTGCAGTCTGTGGTTAAGGCCTGTAAAGCTATTTGAATGCCTAGATGCTAGCTACCAAAAAACTTTTATATCCAGTAAGGTGTTCATTTTGTCATCTGTAATGCCTATTTTATAAGCAATTTTCATGGCTATTTATTTCTCTGTGGCTGTTCATGGATCACCATCAGAGTAAGGACTTTGTTGCACTATGCACTGTTATTACCACAATAAAAAAGGCCATTCAAAAAGGTGAATAAACTTTATTTTTAGTGTAGCAACTCTGTATATGAAAAGGGTGTGTGAAGAGTCAGGATAGATGGGCCCAGCCAACAGTGTCTCTCTTTTATCAAAAGTTTTAGACAAAGATTTTCTACTCTGGAAAATATACTTGTGATAATTTACATTTGCCAACATCCAGGGTAGACCTCTCAAGTTGGAAGAAGATATCTTTGGTATTGTTTACTTTTTATTGTGCAGTAGGACAAAATATCTACTAAATATACAGATGAGAAGTATGATAAAATGGTGCAGGAGAGTGAGAAATAAAACTGACTTGTTGGAGGTAAAAATATGTTCTCAGACTTCATGATAATTAGAAGTAGAAAACTTGATGCAGTATGTGAGTGAGGGACCTGCCTGGCTTAGCCACATTATGTTAACTATTTTGCTTGACTATGCATGAGTCTCAGGAAATGTAAAGCCAACAAGAGACTTTTACCTATTTCCTGCTGTAGCAGTGGCAAACATAAAAAAGTGAGTGAAAGGATTTATGAATTTATAAAGCTATTTGTTTTTAAGATTTCACACTAATAGAGAGTTGTTTGCAGTGTGTGAGTTGAGACAAGAAGCTCTATTTTAAAAACAAAGTCAAGACATTTATATGAAGAGGATATGAAAAGTCTAGATTATGCAAGATAATGTTATGGCAACGACTGATAATAACTACCTTCATGCTGTTAAAAGATAGATTAATGTTTTATTAACTTTTTAACAAAATTTACATAAATATTTTTTCTTTCCCTCTAAAATGTAAGAAATTATACATGTGTACAAAGTTTCTGAATGAAAATTTAGAGCAGAAATATTAATTTTCCTTGTCCTCAAAAAACCTGAAGCAATGCTAAGTAGAAAGACAGAGCCTGAATTGAGAGTGATTTAAAAATTAATTACTTTTCATCATGGTTTAAGCCAATATTTTTTTAAAACTACCATTTAAACCATAATGACATGGCGCATAGTGTTGGGAAAATCAGTGGCCAAAACTCTATATGAACATTTAGCATCTGACGTATTATGATGTTCTCATGAACACTTAAAGAGAAAATAATTATATTTACTTTAAGCAGTCTGTTGATATTATTTTAATTAATGATCTACATAAATATTTAAAACACCACGGATACAACTGTATTATTATTAGAAACACTTCCACTTTCATTATATTTTAGTATTTAGTCACAGAAAATCTTTTTCTACTTTGTGAAGACAATAAGGAGTAATTCAGACTTTCTATAGGCTATGTAAGCAACTGCCAACATTTTAACTAAAAAGTTCAACTTAAAGAAAAAAAATGAACTCTCAAAGTACCAAGACTCTGTTTAACCACTAAGAAGAAAGATTCTCAAAAATACCTAAATAATTTAGGACCAGAATACCCACTGGATTCAGGTCATGCACCCTCTGAAACAGTGAAGCTTGATTAGGCCCTTTTAGACTCCCTCACTCATGGCATTTGAATGGAATCATGATGATGATTCATGGGATGATGTGGATGATCAGGATTGAAGGTAGCTGAGACAGCCGCAAAAAACAGGTCTCCATGTGCATCCTCCCCCCTCCCCTCCTTTCTGATATCTCTGATAGACAAAGAGGCTTGTCCTAATATAAGAACACTGGGTGGAAATTGCAGGAGGAACTGTCTGGATGCTCAGACAATTGATGTATTCTGGAGATGGGGTAGCTGAAATACTTGTGATTGAATTTGGTGCTCATCAGTCTGCATAAGCGTATGCAGTCATGCTGGAGATTGGGCCAATGAGGAATACTGATCTCCAAAGGTAGCAGGCAGCTTCTTTGTGGATCCCCACCCTGGGCAGGGACCTCTGCAAAGGTATGCCCACTCCAAAGATGGGGTATGCTCACTTTTGAATTGGCGAGTAAAATGCTAAGGTCTGGTCGCATACAGAGACAAAATCCTAAAGTAGCTCTGCTGCTTCTGCTATTGTGAATTCTGCAAGGCAAAATAATGTAAGCTTGTACATTTCTATCGAAATATGCTTATATTATAACCTTTTAGACAAGAACTCTAGACCAAATGTAAGACTAAGTGTACCTAGTCATATACAGAATTCTCAGAGAAGTTTAAAAAGCAAGGGGGTCTCACTGAAACTCATGACGCAACAGGAGAGATCATAATCCATTGGAACACGATACAGTTGTTATTTAGATACTGTGCTGGCAATATTTAGGTATTGTATTAACAATAAATCTAATAATCCACATAATCACAGTGTCCTATTTGTTGTGCCTGCCTGAGAGCCTTTTCCTGACTACCTTGCCACAGTAAGGATTCAAGAGCAGGGTGGTATGGGTGACAGTATTGTAGGTATCTGACTGGTAGGCCATCTAACTGGGAGGACAAGTGGATGAGACCTTCCAGAGACAAAAGTAGCCTCATGTTCACAGGCCCTGGTCCTCCTTCGGGTCTTTTATGGAGAGACAGCATAGTAGATTATATGTAAGGTTCCTGGAGAGCTATTGTTAACAACTTCCTGGCACAGATGAAAGAGAAAAATGAGTCAAGATGCTCTGCTAGACACTCATAAAAAAGAGACTTGCTGGGAATGGGAAGGTTGAAGACAGGATCAGCTGGGAGCATGAGATGGTAGAGGTCAGGATACTGAGAGAGCAGGACAAAAAGAAGATAGTCTTCTGCAAGTATTCGAATGATACTTAAGTCCGAGATAGAAGACTAGTGAAAAAGTGGGCCAGCTGAATGAGGGGAAAAGGCTGTGGTAATGAATCCCTTTTTTGCCTCAGTCTTTCCTAGCAGGACCAACCTTATGCAGCCCGGTCTAATGGAATGTGTCTCTGCCTTTGGTGCAGATGTTGGAACTAGATAATCTTTAAGGTTCCTTTTCAACACAAAACATTCTAGGTTTCTATGGTTCTATGAGTACCAAGCCCCAGAGACCAGGTACAAAGTTAGGAGCAGGGGCTTGTACCAAGGAACTCCAGAGGTTCTCTCTGTACTTAAACAACCATATTGTGATCGTGAGATTGCAGAGATTGTGTGGGCTATTCACTTACTAAAAGAGACAATGAGATTTATTCTAGTCCCATGAGCAAGATGTTATCAAAAATCATACACTTGTCCTTTGCTGAGGTCAGCATTTTTAAAAAGAAAGTATTTCTTAGGAAAAAACTTTAGTTGCACTTCAGGTGCTTCTCCTAGCCACTGAGTCTACCCTTTCATTCACTCCATGACTCATTGATAATAACATTATTACTGCAAAGTGTTGAAGAAAAGATTGAGATACTCAAAGACTGTTTCCCCATAATCTAGTGATCAAAGCATCCACAGATCTAGTGCAGATAAACATCTGAAACACATGGGGGCAGAGAAAAGGAGCACACCGTAAGCATCTACCCAATCTGGGCATATAAGGTAGGCTGAACAGTATCTACTCCACTGAAACCAGAGCTCTCACATGCTATTAAGGTGTTACAAAGATGCAGGCACATCTAGGCACATCCTGAGGAAATAGGTGGCAGGTGGATAGGTACTGTTAGTAGCAAAATTTGGTACTGAGATGCTTGAGCCTTCAGGTGAATCTAATCTCTGACACCTTGTCTTCAGGAGGCGATTCATCAAGGCGAGTCATGAAGTAAATCAGAATCAGTCATCATTATCAAGAAGAGAGGAAGTTTTTCTTGGAACATATTGCTGTTTACAGTGTTAAAGCAGAAAACTCAGTGAGAAATTTAGGCTTTGAGAAGTCAGCTGAGCTTAAAGTGTCATTCTGCTACTACTTACTGCATGAACTAATACAGGAAGTCACACAGTCTTTCTGAAGAGTAGCAGGAAAAGAAAGTCTTTACTTATCAGTATATGGACTTCAGTTCTACGTATCATTTTTTATCATAAATTACAGGAAATTACAAAGAAAATATAAACTAATGGAGTTACCATCATTTAATGACAGTGACAAGATTTTACCCTGAACCCGTGCAAGGTAAGAGTGCACAAAAAGTCAGTAAATGAAGTGGACATCACTGTCTAGTGAGGCAGAACACAAAGAATATGGACTCATATAAAAGATTTAAAAAACTCAACCTAATGGATGTCCTTCTTTGATTTAAAAACCCCTCTGATTTGAGAAGAAAAGAATTTTTATAGATTTAGTATGTTTGATTGTCTTCCAAAAATATCATACATGAAAACAGAATTGCAGATTGTTAATGAGATAGATAAAGTCCAGGTCACCAGAAAATTAAAGGACCTCTAATTTGGTTTGGGTCAAGTAATATTTAATGTTACAATGAATACCTTTGCACGAGAAGTCTGCATATGTCTATTTTTTTTGCCAGTGACACAAGGTTCGAAAGAATAGAAAATAATACCTAACAAACAGTATCAGTGTGATCAGTCAAAAACCCCTAAGACACAGTGGGCAGCATAAACATTAATTTCATTGTGGAAGCAATAGTAAACCGTTGTCATAATTAATGTGGATAATTCTGACTACCTGTTTTTAAGAAAGAAGGATTTGAGGCGCAATGACTACGAAGAACCTTATTAGCATAATCAGAGAATGGAACAAGAGAAAATACCTTGTGAGAAGAAACAATGTGAGTTTGTTTTGATTAACATAGCAATTAAAGACTGAGAGAATATATGATTGCACCATAAATAAACATGGGAAAGTAAATGCTAGGAAGAGAATATAGTTAGTTTGGCCAAAGAATGATACTGAAACAACAATGTATGGCTATAATGAAAATTTGCTGATCAAAATGTTAAGAATTAGAATACTTCTAAAAAACAAAGGTGTGAAAGTCTGAAACAGTTGTCAGCTAACAAAGATTCAAATAATTTTCAATAGAGAGTTGGATAAATTTAGGCAGTTAGAGATAGCTTATGCATTGTGGTTGTCTGTGACAATGAGGATGTAAATTCAAGGACCCAGAAAGTTTGTTTCTGTCATATACCTATAGCATCTGGCAACTTTATGCAGGATATGAGCATAAAGACCTAAAATGAACTAGTGAGTGGTACGGCCAATGGTTTGCCATGAGTTGCAAGTATTTAGTGCAATACAAACCAAAATTAGGGAGAACTGTTTTTTGAACGCCAGCCTGTTCCCACCTTGAACTTTATGTGATATATAAGACACTGCACATAAAATGACTATTAAAGTGGCTTTTATAGCAATGAGAAAGGCACCTTATCACTCTGGAAAGAGGGGTAAGGCTGAGTGGATGCTGTACGGCTCTGTTTAGTGTAGGGTCAGGAATGCCATACTGACATTGAGGCAGACCAAAGTAAAGCAAGCTGTACCTGTTCTCTGTCAGAGTCCAAGCTACTTACAGAAGAGATAGTGATGGCTTTAATTTCTCTACAGCCCTGTCTCTAGGATTTTCTATCGGTCAGTTTTAGCCTGTTCCTTAGCTGGACTGCTTGTTTGCTGCCTTTGGCTTGCTCCTACATGCCAGACTGGGCACCTATCCCCATCTGCTAATTAGAATGAAGTACTGGTGGAAATGATCTTCTCAGATGAGACATAAATTGCTCTGTTTGAATATCAGGCATTTCTGCATTACCTACTTAATCTGAAACAGAACCAAAGAATGGTGTTTGCAGTTCTTCAGATTGGTGTGGTGTTTTTTTTTTTTTTTGTTTTTGCTTGTTTGCTTGTTTTTACTTTTTGTGTCATAAATTTCCCTGAAGAAATTTAATGTTTTTCTATTTAATTTGATAACTTCTTAGTGTCCTATGCATTTTCTGCTCATGCAACATGCTTTACTACAGGGGTGCTTTACCAAAAAGTGACCTTCTGCTAGTAAAACAATGTACAACTTAATTAAAAGAAACAGTGAAGGTCACATCTGTTTCCCTACCCGGGTGAAAAACCAAGCAGTGGAAAATGTAAGCTGTATTTACTTTAACATAAGGGAATTTGAATATCATGTGGGAAACTCATTGATATGGTAGAATTCCATTTCAGCATGCCTTTGGAGGAACAAGTGATGTAATTATTAATATTTGTAAGAAAATATATTAATCAGCTGTGTTACAGCATTCACTCTGGAAGAATGAATGCTATCTGGGCAGAAGCAAGCCACAATTGTAATCATGGTCCCTAGTCTGTCGCCGCTTCTTGTTTGATTTTAGAGGAGTTGTTTGTGTCTCAACTATGTAGCTGAGAAACAGCTAAGCACCAGAAGCAGAATGTGACTTTCCATGTGCAAATGTTAGGTATTGCAGTACTGTCAGTATCCCTTGCCCACAGAGCAAATAGACCCATCTTGAAGCCATATCACTGATCTCTTTAGCAAGCTACTTCATATAATCCATTTCACTGCTGCCAAGTTCACTAATCTCCGTTGGGGAGACTTTTTTGGCACTTAGCATTGCAGGGGTTATCAGCCAATTGACAACCCTGAATGTAGTGTTTGTAAATATTCCTAACTTTCTACAATAAATTGATAAGAAAGATCCTTCTTCTCTTACATGTTCATGCCAGGATCAAACACAAGCTGACCTTTAAGCCTCATCTTTTTTTTAATGTTGCAAAAGTGACTTGCTGTTTATTTACTTCAGAGGAATAACAGTGAGACACAATCCATTAGTGTGTGTAAATTGCTTGGAGGTGCTGGGATGAGAGAAGCTACAGAAGTGAGTAGAGTGTCGTTTTCATAAGAATTATATGACAGTGTCATTAAGAGAGTTTTCTGGAAAGAGTGATGGTAAATGCTTCCCTAATTCTCACAAATATATCCCTTTCAAAATTAGCTTTCAGGAATACAATTTTTACAAAACTTGAGGTATGTCTTGAAGAGGAAATTCAAATGTGATCTATTTGACAAACATCTCAGGTAAGAAGTAGTTAGGTTTACATAGTCATAACTCCAAAGTCTTCAGCTTGTATTTCATAAACATACAAAACCATATAGGAAAGGTCTAAAAGAGAAAACATACTCTTTTGTCTCTCTCTAAAAACCAGTTTTAATTTTAAAAACATCTGGAGATTTTGACCAGAAGTGAATGGTTTCTGGAAGCACTGCTATGCAGAAAAATTAATACCTTATTCAACTTCCTACTTTCTAAGCAATCCTAGCTGTTGTCAGCTGACCAGCCAGCTATGAAAATAACAGAGTTCTGCAGATTTACTGATGTATGTAAAAATTGAGGCTTCAGGTAATTCTACATATCTGTCAACTGTTCCATGAATGGTGACAAGTACAAGCCTGCCAGAGGAGTTGCTTGATAAATGGAATAGCTAAAGTCTTCAGCCACATTCACAGCAGAATTATATCACTGTTTTTTTCTTGACAGTATTTATTGTCAGCTGTTTGGAAAAACTATATCTTAAATCAGAAAAATATGTTCTTCCCATCCTTTCCATATTTGCCCTCCCCACAAAGATGACAAGTTAGGGCTTTGCTGAAGATACATAAAGTTACACTTCAAGATAATGCAAATTCCGCTTCTTTTCCATATGAATTTGGAGAGTTAGAAAATCTGTACAGTTATTAGGCCTTCAGACAACATAAGAATTAAGACTTATTAGACTCAAAGACATCATACTCATAAAATAATTTAATGAGTCTTCCTAGTAACAACTTTCATGCTCAGAATAAAACATGCAATAGCAGACTCCTTTCCAAAGACCTGAAGCTACGAATCTTAACGGATTGAATGATTTGTTCCCCTAATGCATTCAAGTGCAGCAACCTGATTAAATACTGGATATTGTAGAACCTGTTGTTCCTGGTCTGTAGAGCTAAGCTTATAAATCACTAACCACATATTACAAGTACACAGAGGTATTTTACATAAAAGGGAAGAAGAAAACAGAATTTGCAGTCTACTGGCAGTGTGCTGATTTCTACATTTTCCTGTTGGAATGATAAAAAGTAAAGAAATTGATAATGGGCTTTGTAGGATGTCACTCTTCTTCAATGAGGACTGTACCTGTATGAGAAGGCAATGAATACACTAAAGCAATCCACTGTTTGAAGTACAGAAGCTGCAGTAAATATGTGATGATTGTCATTATATAAAAAAGCCTTTAATATAAAATAGCTGTTCTACTAGAGAATGTGATGGGTTAGCTAAAAACCAGCTTGCCAAAGGAAACCTTTGGAGTATTTACCATACTGAGTGACCTTGTGTTCCTATTAAGGAAGAAATTCATATATTCGTTTTGCAGGACAACTATAAAGGGGAAACAGACTTTTGAGAAGCAGTAGAGTCTACTGTAAGCTGTCTAAGAAACTCCTGAAGTTCTGAAACTTTACTTTTTATTTGAATGAATTCTAGAAAACCGTAAGTGCAGACTAGAAGGAAACAAATATTAAAAATATATAAAACAAATATTCATTAAATAAATGTGCAATTCAGAACAGAGAATTAATTCCTCTTTGCTACTAAACCCACAGTATTCAACATTTTTGAACATTTTTTCTGAGTCACTTTTTAAACCGTGACTGGTAGAACATTTAAGTCATAGAAAGGACTGTTTTCTGGGGTTCTGAAAATTTCAAGCATTAGTTTCTGGGAAAGAAAGGGTAGAGTGAATGCAATTGCATCAAATGAACTGCTTTGTGCTTTTTAGCAAATACAGTCAGGATAGTTTTTACAAACATTTCACATCTGTTTTTACAGGTCTCAAACATAAGCTTAAAATTAAAGTCTGCTTGATGATATTCTGAATAAACTGACAGATACTTGAATTGTTACCTCTGTTCATTGAGAAACTGCAGCATGATTAATTTTTAACCCAAGGTCAGTTCAAAAGAATTACAGTCACTGTCAGGTCACCTTTATTCACAGTTACTGTCACCATTTAGCTAAGTGAACAGCATGGCTGGTATGATTTCAAGGGCTGGGACCATCTTTCATAAAATAGAAGAGCAACAAGCTCCAAAGACATCCACCTCAGGTGACTGACTATAAGCACTATTTAAATTCAAAGGGAAATTAGAAATAGCTGCCACTTTATTACTAAAGGGCTGTGTCTTTTGTTAAAGCAATTAAGACTATTTGTTTTGATTCAGTAGGAGTTATTTTGATTTGAACCAGTTCCAGATTTCACAAATTTGGATTAAGCAACATGAACTAAATTCCTTGGAGAAAGCAGGAAAAATACTTTCACCAACTGTAACTTGGCATTTTATTCTTATGCAGAGGGAAAAATTTAGATACATGGTGGTTTCTAAATCTCCACATTCTGATTTGTGTGTTTAAACTTTGGGAAGTGTTGAAAATGCCTTTTTGTTTTAAAATTAGATGTGTGTATGTAAACCATATTGCATCTGCATAAAAAAGAAATAGATTATTTGGGGTCCACAAGCAATTTTTTCTATTTCAACATTAGCAGCTTTTGACATCGACTTCTATGCATTGATATATGGAACTGGGTCCCTGGCAACCATGAGTAGCTGCTGCAGCAAAAGGAAGCACACATGCTTTTTGCAGTGCTGGAGTGCAGGGAGTTAGCTCACAGCGCTCATATAACCCCAGTGTTGTAATGTGCTGCTAGAGGCTTTAATAACAACCATGCACAGCACGATGGGTCTGTCACTGCTCCCATTTGTAGCAGGGCCGAGGGAGAACAAAGGAGACATAAAACATGTTTCCCTCTAATTAAATTGCTTCAATTCCACTAAGCAGAATTCAGGTACAGCTGAGGATTCCGGCACCTTCCCCGGAAAGTTTGCCCCTGGGCAATTAAAAATGGTTTAAATAATAAAATTAACTTTCCTCTTGATATTATATACCCTCTTTTTCAGATCAGTGATTTTATTAACAGATAATGCTGATAAAGATTTATTTTTATGAAATTTTTTGTGGCTTTTAAATATCATATGCAAGATTTCAGCTCTTTGGCTCCTTGCGGTGCTGATTAGGGCGGTCTCTCTTTTTTTCTTTCTTTTTTTTTTTTTTTCTGTGTTTCCAAAGCAACCATGAAATAAAATAGAAAAGCACACAGAGCTGAAGATATAAACTTTTAAGAAATAATTCTGACATGAAATTTTGAAAAGCCTTTTCAAGCCAGTGTCATTTTTATAATTGATGTTACCAGTTCTATTTTTTTAATTTTTCCCCTCAATAAAGAATCCAAATATACTTCAAGCACTCCTCCCACATAAGGCAACTTGAAAATACGTCAAGCATCTCGATTGGGAAGATTTTCAAGAATTTAGTGAACCTATATATTTTACACATATATGAATTTAGTGAACTTACATATTTTACTGAATGATACACATTTCTTGAAAATTACTATCTGACATAAACTTTCAGGTGCCAAGAATAGTAATACAAGCACATACTTACATTTCAGCTCTAGTTTTATGAAGTCAGTGTTACCCAGGTTTTCAAGAAACACCCCATCTGAGGCTGATGTTTTGAAATAGAAAGAGATGTCTGCACTGGTTTCTCCTTGGAAGGTGGAGAAGTGGAGGTAAGATGACGAAGTAACAAAAGAAGCAGCATTCCAGTAGTTCCCTGCATGGGACAGACAGAAAAGACATACGGTTCAGTGTTCCCTTGAAGCTGTCTGAAAAGTTGAAGCTTTTAATGTTAATATATGGTACAGCGTTGTCTACATTACAAAACAAACAAACAAGCACCTTGAGTCCACTACCTCCTTTTTGCTTTTCTGTGCACGGAGTGTCAGATTTCAGAAGCTGATTTAATGTTTATGGTAAATTTATGGTCAATTTATTTTCAGCTCCTAATTTATCAAATTCAATCATACTCAGATGTGCTGTTACTATATGTTTAGTACAGTAACACTGAGTTCATGGGAGATGAGACAGATGGGCAAAACACTAATTTGGTGTCTGCCTCACCTCAGGCACATGCTTTGCTTTCATACATTGCTTCACATGTGACTTATCTGTCTTCAGTTTTATTCTACACAGCTACACCCTCTTCTGAAAATGTAGCCCTGTGTATTAGAAGTCTATTAATACATATATGTCACAGAAAAAAATATAATAAATGAAGGTAAGCAATACAGATACAATTAACATATGCTCCAATAGTCCCCTAGTACATTTCCAATGTAGAAATATAATAATTATATAACATCCAAGACCTATTACTGTACTTTATCTAGCATGATAGTCAAATTCTGTGCAAGGTAACATTACTGTGCAAACACAAAAAAAAAATCATAAGATATAAAAGAAGTTAAGTTTCTCTTAATAAAGAGATCATAATGTTCATAAGAGAAGGCTTCAGGGTGACCTAATTGTGGCCTTCCAGTACTTGAAGGGAGCCTACAAGAAAGATGGAGAAAGACTATTTATAGGAGCATGCACTGACATGACAAGGGGGAATGGTTTCAAACTGAGAGTAGGTTTAAGTTACATTCTTTATTGTGAGGGTAGTGAGGCACTGGAACAGGTTGTCCAGAGAAGTGTTTAAACCCAAGCAGGATGTTGCTCTAAGCAACCTGGTTTAGTGTCTCAGTCCATAGCAGGTGTTGGAACTAGATGAAAAGGTCTTTTCCAAACCAGGCCATTCTATGATGATTCTATTATGATGATGTAGGTGACAGGTTAAGCCAATGGGAGACTGAAGCAGCTAATTATGGTTTCCTCAAAATGATTATGCATCTAGATTCAGAAATTTATTAGAATATCACTCATTGTGTAACCACAGCTGAGTCTTTAGTATTCCAGCTAATAAACACACTAATAAACTACTTTCCAGTCAAAACTCCTGGAGATTGGTTTTTCATAATTTGATTACTGATGTAGGTGATGATGCAATTATTTATCTGGTTAGCACTGGATGAATATGAACGAGGATGCTGAGGCTCCAGAAGCTCAACACTGCCTTATACATAACACCACTGGCCCACAGTCAAGTCAGAAGTATTATTATTTGTGTATTTTATTATTCTCTATTCAAATTTAAATTGAACATCTGAATTAATAGAAAACTTCATGTTTAAATACATAGATACGATGGCCTTCTGTGGCACTATCCCACCCCCTCCATTTAATTCTACCTCTCTCAAGGATGTAGAATGAGAGTCTTTGGGAAAAGAAGCAACTTTCTATTTACTTCAGTCCATCCAGAAGGACTATTGTAACTGAGATTTTGTATGTATATATGTAAATACACGTGTGAGCCGTGAAAATGAACATTCATAAAACAGATATATAGTTTTGTGAATTAAACATTTGGACTAGGTCAGCTATTTTCAAAATGTATTACTGTTTACTGCACTTATGCAAACTAGTAAAGTTAAGATTGAATATTATTATTTCTATAGAAACATCAATAATCTTCATATCATAAACATGCTTGGTCAAGAAATATCTGCTAACTCATTGCAAGCCCTTTCTCTGAAACACACTTAGTGAAAAAGCATCACAGATAAAAAGGTGTAAAATTATATTTTCATTCATAGTCTCAAGCCTCTTTCTATCTGTTACTTTTCAAAATGCTCCCTCAATATCAGGGTAGCTTATGGTCTAGATGCATGAGATGGGCTTTGTATATGCTTTTCCACTTGCAGATGTACCTGGACATCCATATTTTCTTTTCCTGGTAGCTATAGGTATGCTAGATGCTGGCAGAAACAGGTTTTTTATTGCACTTGCTGAATAAACTCAGATGAAATAAGCAGGACTTAGACAAAAAGTCAGGAATATATTAATACAACCCTTGTGAATGATCTAATTTAGCTGCCCTGAATAACCTTGTAGAAATGCTAGCATGTCTTTATAATTTAAGTAAGTATTTTAGATCCCCAGCTTTACATTCTCTGAATATAACCAAACTTAATGCTAAAACTTAAAGAACACTCGACAAGCAAATTTGCTGTGAGAGCTACAAAATTCAAGTACTACTGCAGATAAATCTCTCATCAGTGAGAAAGGCTCCCCAGTCATCTCACTACACCAAACAAGACCAGGCTGGCTATGCAGCTGTGTCACTATCCAGCCAAATAGCACGACTGCAATGGGTTCTGCTGTCAGGCTTCCTCCTCTGGCCAGGGATGCTGCTTAAAGACAAGCCTTTTGCTAACATCATCCAACCTTCAGTCACTGCATTCCATGTTCACACCATACTTGCAGCTACTGTGAGCCATACACAGCTGATGAGCTACAAGTTAGACACCTATCTTAATTAATCATGTCCACTGATGCATTAACAATGGCTGTGTTACAAAAGGACTGTATTTTTGTCGTGTTTTATTTTGTCACATTCTGGTGCAGTGAAATCCCAGTCCCTTAATTGGAACTTCCACTGCAATACAGCATATTATTATAATTAAAATTGTAATAAAGTAAATAAGAATAAAAGCTGCCATATGAAACATGTGTAAGTTTTGTAGTATTTTATTTATATACTTTTAATTATCTTGCAAACTTGAAAACATTAAATACAGTTTAACATAGACTTAGTCTGCAATGCTGGGACACTCTGGGTTAAATCCTTAACTATGACAGTGCATAGCCAAAGTGCAGATTTGGTTTTAAAGGGAATTAATTTTCAGTTGTATATGACCATCCCTTTGTACAGTCAGAGATTTAAGAGTTTTTAGGACTGATATTGATTGTGGGTCTATCCAGCAGAGTCTAGCCATAAGGCTAAGATTTCAAACCTTTGCCACGGTATGCTTACCAGAAAGACTCCCATACTGAGTACGAGAACTGGGCCAGATAGGTAGGTGGGATCATATGGAAATGTGTGTCACCATTTTATTGAAACAAAATGAATCAATTTTTATTTAATACTACATTCAGCTTACTGGAGAGGTCCATCACTAAGGATTTAACATTTCATTTGAAATGCTGTAATTTGCGCTCTGCAGAAAGCCTTGGCTGCAGATGTTACTGGTGAGAGGATAAATACAAATAATGCAGATAGAATAGGAGAACCTACAGCTTGAGAGAGATGTTTTCAAAGACTATTCATAAGAAATTCCTATAAAGATAAAATCATATTTTTGCACATTGGTATACATTTGTCTCAAAACACTTTCAGGGGTAAAAGGTGTTTTATTCTAAATACAATAGAAAAGATTTGCTAAACCTACATAATGATTTTTATAATAAAATGTTATCTTTTGATAAGAAAGATGCTCCCTAAGGAAATCTTGTATAAAAATCCACTTAGCACACATTATTATTGTTTCTTGCATTGTTTCTTGTTTCAGTCACTATGCCTCAGAATTTCTTTGGTACATTGTCATTGTCCTTCCTCAAATGGTTTGAACATATCAGTCCTACAGGCATTTTTCTCCCACTTTAGACTAAGCAGGCTGCAGATGGAGAAGACTGGGACAGCAATTTAGACAACAGGGTAGAGTTACGGCAGCAAGAATATAAGACTAAAAGAAGGTGGGGAAAGGAGTTTATTTAGAAAGAGCACTCTAAATATTAAGTTTGTGATCTATAAAAATACCATAGAAGCCAAGAAGGATTTTTATTGTATTATCTGAAATATGACATTATAATTTTATTTTTTTCTTTGTAACCTCAACTATTATTCTGTAATCAAGACTGCAGCTCTGTTGTTTTAAGCTTATTTAGTGTTTAAATTTGATTTAAACCAATTAAACATGTACAGAGCATGCTGCTGTCATGGAAGCACAAATGCAAATAAATCAAGGCACCAGACAAGCCTTTTCAGTTGTTTGCAACTCAAGGTAAATGTGGAGATCCTCAAAACATGGCCGTGTTCCTCACAAAATAGAATGTTTCTTCATGATGGCATGAAGAGGTAGGCAAGGCAATTGCTGACCACAGCCCCAGAGGAAACTGTCATGGATGTGATCTTTGTAATTTGTATTGTCTCTCTTCTACTGCTCCATAAAGACTCAGCCTCAGAGAGTAGACTGGACTATAATTACAACAGTATAATTTTTACAAGAAGTATGATACTCTGTAGCCACAAGAAATCTGCCAGACTAGAAAGATTAAGGGACACTTTAAATCTCAGATAAAAAGCTGAACAAAGACTTGAAGAGTTTTCCTATGAAGTCCCGCCTCAGGGAGAAGGAAGGAGATGGTTGCCATAACACTGGCAGGGACAAAATTAATCTCATCCTGAGTTATGCAACATGGACTGACATCTTTTCATGTGTGGCAGCTCCATCACTTGAAAACACAGAGTCACTGGGTTTATGGCCATCTGCCTTTCAGCTTCTCTTGCAATAGTTTTGTTCAGAGTCCCCTTGCTGGCTCCCATCAATATCTTCTTCCTTAGCATGATTGAAATTCATGCTTTAACACCATCAATTTCACTTTTACATTTAAACCCCATTGAAATGGATAATGGCAATACCAGAACTGTAAAAGACATCAGTGCTTTTAGCCCTGCTAGGCAATTGCACTAGAGAACGAATGCTGCAATGTCAGGCAGCTCTTATGTATTACAATAGACCAAAAACCTCCAGGGCCCTCATCTGCAGCAAAACAGATTTTCTATCAAAACCATTATGTGAATAAAATGTAAGAATAGTCTTCTATTTCACAGAAGATGGATATGTGAATGGAAAGCTGTTCTGTGCCACAAAGTAATGGATAGAGATTATCCATACAATTATGCCCAACAGATCAGGTTGGTGTTTTTTTTTCCCTCCCTTTCTTCTTTTTCTATTCTGGGAGAGGAATCTATGCATGCACACTCAGAGCAGTTTGGGTATCAGTAGAGCAACAATCACACCTTTGACTCAAGTCTTCACATCCACTTCAGTGTGGAATTGGCAGTAATGAAAACCAAATTTGCTGTTGGACTTTGTATTTGAAAAGTCAAAGAAAATTGGCAGTGTTTCTTGCACTGAGTTGCACTCTATTGTGAAAGATGTAACTATGACCTCAAAACAGGGCAGGCACTTTTCTGTCATCAGCGCTAATCTTAGTGGAACTGAGATCACAGCTTCATTCTGAGCAGGAGGCGGGTGTGTATTGGGGGGAGAGAAGAGCAAGAATGGCAAGTTGTCAGCATTCTGTCCTTTGCTGGGAGGACTACAGTGCTGGTGGCTGCTTCATGGTTGGAGGATCTGCTTGGTGTAATTCTTCGCTGTGCTCACATGCTTTTAAACCTTTGCTCTTTTCTGATATGCATCTTCATGACACATTTACTGCAGTTACTGTAATTAATGTATATATAACTCACTACATATAGTAAATTTTGCATATCTACTTTGATTTCTTCGCGAACCCTGAAATCTGTTTTGACAAGTTCCAGTTCAGAATTTATTTGATTGTCGATGAGTTGTTTATAGACCTGGGGTCCCCTGTATCAGTCTTGTATCATCCCACGCCTTTACCCCTCTGCCTCAAATCCCATGTTCCCAATTTTCAGGACTGCTGAAATACCAGCTATGTATTTCTCTGCACTGCATCATTTCTATTATTGGTCCTCCACTTGGGTTGCAAGAACCCCATGCATTGCCACAGGCTTAGGAAGAGCAGCTGGAAAGCTGCTCAACAGAAAGGGACTTGAGGGTGCTGGTTGACAGCCAGCTCTATATGTGAGTGTGTGTCAGCAATGTGCCCAGGTGGCCAATAAGGCCAATAGCATCTTGGCCTGTATCTAGAATAGTGCGACTAACAGGGCTGGGGAAGAGATTGTCCTGCTCTAACTGACACTTACACCTTGAGTATTGTGTCCAGTTCTATGTCATTAGCCTCAAAAAGGACATTGAAGTGCTGAAATATGTTCAAAGATGGGCGATGAAGATGAGGAAGGGTATAGAAAATATGTCTTATCAAGAGCATCTGTAGGAACTGCAGTTGTTTAGCTTGGAGACAAGCAGGTTCAGCTCACTGCTGTCTACAACTACTTGAAAGAAGGTTCTGGGGGGAAGGGGAGGTCACGAGCCCCTGGGACTGCGGGGCTCCGCTGCTGCTGCCATGATGGGCACGGCCCCGGGACCGGGACTCTTGGCTCTTGGCAGCAGTGCGACGGAGGAAGCGGTGGCTCCGCTGTTTTCCCGCCACCGCCATGGCATGGCATGGCAAGCAGATGCGTCTCTCAGTGGCGACGTGGTGGAGGCAGGAGCAGCGGGGCGCCCACTGTGGTGGCACAGCCGGTCCCAGTGCGGCTGTGTGGGATCTTGGCTGTCCCGGCCCGGCGGCGTAGGTTGCGAGGGTGCTGGCAGCTGCTGCCATTGCGGCCCCCATGAGGCGGGCTCGCTCGGTGTGGTGGGTGCGCCGCTGAGGGGCAGCAGGGATGGCACCATGCAGTGTGGGGACCCGGCAACCACCATGAAGGGGCTGGAGGGCGAGGGCAAGGCGGAGCCAGGGAAGAGCTGGGGCAGAGCCAGAGCAGGACTGGGACCAGAGGGACCAATGAGTCCGGTAAGGGGTGAGTCCATCCCTCTCTGGGCGGGCTGGAAGGAAATGCGCAGGTGCTAAAAAGAGGGAATTCTGGTAAGACCAGAGAACCCTATATAACCAAGAGACTTCTCAGCTTCTCTCTCTCTGCATGCTCGTTCGCTGACCGGGGTTTCCAGCGTCCACCATCTTGGATCCACCATGTGCTTTTTCTGGTTCCAGCCGCAGCCACTGCTCTGCCTTGGATCTGCTGTTTTCCTGCCACGAGCTTTAGTGGTTTGCTTGGTGAGCTCCTGGAACCCCTCCCCATCTCCAGCAGCTGTCTCTTTGGTTCCACAGCATTTTGCCTGAGACAAGCTGGCAGAGGACAACGGACGCACATCCCCATTTCATCAGCATCTCACTGTTGCCTCCCGCGGCCGCTAGCACCCCCTGCTGTTTACCTCAATCGACTTCACTTAGGACACTGAAACGGGAAATAAGTTTTTCTCTGTTTTGTTTTGCCTGAGGTGGCTGAGATTTGTGAGTGTGTTTTTGCAGGGTTTTGGGTTTTGGTTTGTGAAGTGATTGTTGGCTTTCTTCTGTGGCTTTGTGGTATTAATTCAATTTTTCCTGCCTTATATAACAAATTCTTATTTCTTTAATATATCTTGTATCCAGAATTTATAAAACAATATTTTGTCCTTCAAACCAGGACAAGAGGTCAGTCTTTTTTGCCATGTCTCAAGTGAAAGAGTAAGAGGAAATGGCATAAATTGTGCCAGGGTAGATTTGGATTGGATACTAAAACTAAAACTAAAAAAACCCAAACACTGAAAGGGTGATTAGGCATTGGCATAAGTTACACAGGGAGTTGGTGAGGTCACTGACTCAGGAAGTGTTCAAGAGGTGTGGCACTTGGGGATATGATTTAGTGGTGATTATGATGGTGCTGGTTGACAGTTGGACTAGATGGTCTTGAAGGCCTCTTCCAACCATGTGATTCTGAGATTCTGTTAGCCATCAATATCTCATTCTGCACAAAGTAATTATTCTTCACTAGTATCTATACAAAACAGGGTTGTACCATAAAAAGATAAGTGAAGTTGTGCTGGTTTGGTTATTGGTTTTTCCATTCTCTGTGGCAGGGTGGGAGCACAGGCAGCTTGGCAGTGGAGCAGCCATGGAGCAGCGACAAATTGAGTTGCTTTGCCCTCTTCCCATTCCTGCTCAGCCGTGGACCCACTCCTACTGCTCCCTCTGCTGCAGTTGGGGGTGGGTGTAGCTGGCACCCGTCACTGGCTGAGGCATGGGCAGCAGCAGGACCCAGGGAAAAAAGTACACATGTGCAGGGGCGGACGTGTTTTCCAGCATGGGGGAAGTGTGGGCTCTCTCCCCCACGTGGCTTGAAGGGGAAGACAGCCTGGGTGCCTGCAGCAGCTTTGACATCGTCTGCCTGGATTTCAGCCTGACCTCTCTCACTGAAAAATGACTGCATATATTAAGGTTTTGTCTTCCCTCTTTTCCACCCAAAGAGCTGGTGGGATTGTTTTCTTTTCACCACTCCCCTCATCGTCAGCTTGCCAAGGGAATCTAACACTGCCACTGCCATCTTCCCGTGGCCACAGAGAGTGGTCAAAGACTTATATGATTATAACAGGGAACAGTGTTTTCCTTCTGCTCCCGACAAGTTGTTCAGTTTTGTTTGGAAATATTGTTTTTTTGTCCAGTGCTTCTCTTGTTTAAATACATAATATATATATATATATATATATATATTTAATTAAAGAGTGGCTATCTCCTTTTCTACATCCTGTAGCCTCATGTCCCCAAATTTAAATCACATAGTTGTCTCTAAACTGGGACAAAAGTAAAACAAATTAAGCATACTACTCCTGCCACGAGAAATGGCAATATTGTATTTCTTGGGCTATGAGTTAACAATTTATCAACTTCATAGCAGAATATAATTTGAAAAGAAGGATGTAAATTGCTACTTAATTTAAAATTAAGATGGTAGTGTCCTGATTTACTTACTCTGAACCTAAATCAAATAAAATAAACTAAAAGGAATTGCTACACAAGATGTTGGCTTAATAGTAGAAAAGTGTTTTGAGAACACACAGAAGAAATAATCCCTAGGTCAATAGATGGAGAGTGTATTTACACTGTATAACAGCAAACTGACTCACCCTCTTTCAGGCTACAAAAAAATATAGGTTAGATTTCAATTTTCAAGATAAAACTAGCTGTGTATCTTTCAACAAAGTGAGAAATGGCTGGAAGTCCAGAAGAAAACCTGCTGAGAATATCAACACATATAACGATGAGTTCAGAGTTAGCAAAATAGGTAATTTAGCTCTGCAGGAGTTACTTCACATTAAAGACAATTCAAATTTTAAAGGATAAATTCTAGGCTGCATTGTCCTTTAACACTCTCTTAAACACTGACAGGAACCAGGCAGTTGCCATCTCTCCAAGAAGCCAGTTCCAAGACTTGACCACCTTCCCAGGAAAGAAATGTTTGTCCATGTCAAATCTGAACCTTCCCTGATGGATGCAGCTTTTAGCCATTCCCATGTGTCCTGGCACTGAATACCAGGGAGAAGAGCTCAGCACCTCCCTCTCCACTTCCTCATCTCAGGAAGCTGCAGGGAGTAATGGCATTGTCCCTCTGTCTCCTTCTCTCCAAACTAGACAAACCCAGAGCCTTCAGTCACTCCTCAGAGGACATGCCTACCAGGCCCTTCATCAGCTTTGCCACCCTGCTTGGGGCATGCTCAAAGACCTTCACATCCTTCTTAAATGGCAGGGCCCAGAATTGTACACAGTGTTCAAGGTGACACTCCACCCATACTGAATACAGTGTACAGGGGTAATCTCTTCTTTGGATCATCTGTCTTGCTGTGTTTGATGCACTCCAGGATATGGTTTTCCCTTTTGGTTGCCAGGGCACACACACTGCTGACTCCTGTTGAGCCTCCTGCCAAGAAGCAACCCCAGACCCCCTTCTGCAAGGCTGCTCTTCAGCCACTTCTCTCCCAGTTTATACTTGTGCCTGGTGGTGCTCCATGGTAGGTGCAGAATCTGGCATTTTGGCTTGTTAAATTTAATCCCATTAACCATAGCCTGATGATCCATTCTCTCTAGATCCCTCTGCAAGGCCTCTTGTCCATCAAGAGAGTCAATAGCACCTCCTAGTTTGGTTTGATCAGCAAACTTGCTGATGGTTTTGGTGATGCTTTTTGGTGATGGTTTTGGTGATGCTTTTTGGTGATGGTTTTGGTGATGCTTTTTGGTGATAGTTTTGGTGATGCTTTTTGGTGATGGTTTCAGTGATGCTTTCGATTACTGCATCCAGACTGTTGATAAATATATAACACCTTCAATTTCTATACTACACCTGAAACTCAAAGTAATTTCTTGAGCCTTCTCTTCTGGAGGTTCATTGCATACATATTCTCTGAAAGTGAGATCCCAAAAAAGGGTAACTGTTTGCTCATTTGAGTGGTGGCCTTTCACTGATGCCCTTCACTCCTCCAATTGTGGGATGGTTGTGTGGTCTTCATTTACAGACATTTGCCACCTCTTTTTTTACTGCAAATGCCAAAAGTTCTGCATGCCTGCCACTGCTGTGACAATTGGTGTTCTCATTACAGAACTTTTCCTCTTTTCCCATGAACCCAAGGTCTAAAGCCCCAAACTCCTTTATGCATAACAATACTCTGAGGAGAAAGTAAGAATCTTTAAAGAATTACAAATGCAGGCTAGCCTTAAATTACTTACCTAAAAATTAAAGGATCTCAGCCCCATCATCTGGCATCAACCTGAGTACTATGGTCACTAATAAGGGACGTAAACCAACTCATATTAAAATTTCAGCAAGATGGATAGTATTTTATCTCCCTACCATTATAAATTATCTGTTTTCATAAAGATTCATAAGTGACATACCACTTACAAGACACAGATGAATGAATATAATCACAGATGCTAAAGTTTGCTTTACTCTGCCAGTCACTATATTTGCTGAGTGAGGGAAAAGTGCAATCACATTTATCAGTGAAGTGTTGGAGTCAATGAAACAGATTCAGTGACGCAGAAAAGTTTCCAGCACCTGCTGTGCTACCTGCAATCATATTTGGAAGATAATTTTTCAGAAGTCTTGCCTCCTGGTCACAATGCCTAATCACGATACATACCCTGTCACTGCTGGCATCATTACTTTCATCCATCTAAAGAATGAAAGGTCCTGATCTGGCATGGTTTACAACCTGGAGCTGTGTAATATGCTAATGAAACTTTAATGATGCATATAAACTGGTGTCCTTTCAAGGGAATTTTTTTTAAACAATAACTGACCTGGATACATCAGCTTGATCACCACTGTGACTCAGTATGTAAGAACTCTGCTATGATGCCAGAATGGTAAACATTAAATACAGGAACCTGCTGCTGTCCACAATCCATGTTACTATGAGAATCTGATTCGTTATTGTTTTGTATATTGATGGGTGCTTATAGCTATGCAAAGCTATTGTAACAGCTTACCATTCCAATCTGGTAATACTGCATAACCACTGTATGCTCAGCATGTGTCTGTGCAAGATAAGAGGCAAAGACATAAGGACAATGATGTGAAAAATAGTAAACTTTCTTAACAATTCAGTTCCTCTGTGGTACTAAATTTATTTCCTGTACTGTGGAGATGAACTGCCAGAAATCGTAGTGCTCTGCTCTTCAGATCCTTGGCTAGGTATGTGGGCAATGAGATGCAGGTCAGTAGAGGCATAGAGCCATTGCCCTGGCCCAACACCATGTGGACAACATGATCCAATAATCATTTCTTCTTCTGTCATTCCTGTGTGCTATTCCTGGCATGATGTTTTATCAGATGAATGTGCTGAGTAATCTCTACACAGCTTTCCCTCTACATTTTCTCATTTTCTTTGCTTAGGATGACACTTCTGTTCCCATTTGTAGCTTTAAAGTCACTGGTGTTTATCTGTGGATCTGTCTTCAGTGTCCTGGCTCCACGATCAACTGATTTGTGTTCTTCTATAACAGCTCTACTTTCACAATGGAAAATGTTTTTCAGAATTAAAATGTAAGATGCAATTTAGTATTGATGTAGAACATAAACTATTCTTCATGCCATTGATTCCAGAATTACCTATTATTCA
The DNA here is from genome assembly GCA_013399895.1 of Serilophus lunatus. Lineage (NCBI taxonomy): Eukaryota > Metazoa > Chordata > Aves > Passeriformes > Eurylaimidae > Serilophus > Serilophus lunatus. The sequence goes on along the minus strand of VXBA01001957.1, from coordinate 1,015,105 downwards.
CAGAGATCATGAAATTATTTTGCTTTATCTTGTATTACTGGATTTCAGAGCCTTCTGAACTAAAACTGAGAATATTCAACTCAAAAGAAATGACTAAGTTCTTTGATGAACCATAGTCTTCTGAGGTTTAATGAAACTTATGGTTAAAATAACATGCTTGCAGTATTAATTTAATTCAGCAGATGCATTAACACGAAGTTATGTAGTTCTGTTTTTATTTGTAGAAATATACTTCCAAAGACTCCTTTTTCATATCCCAAACCCAGTTCCACGGAAATTAACAAATACTTCATATATACATCAACATCTAGAGTTGTGTAAACTGCATGTTCCAATAAAAATTGTATTCATTCTCATGATGCCACTCCAGTTTTATCTCTGTCTAACATTTTCTTGGCATGTAGTTTTTATGGATGGTTTCTATTTATGCTCAATTAATAACATTTGCACAGAATTTGAATTTAAGAGATGGTCATCCCACTTCGAATTCAAGCAGTTGAGACTTTAATGCCTCTGTGGCCTCCTAGTCCTACGCTGTTCTAGGAGCTAAGAAAAACTAGTGGAGTTTCTGTTATGGTATGATGCTTTGGCTAAAATATCTGCTCTATTATGTGCTATGGCCTTGGAAATGTTATGCCTGTGTTGACCTAGTCTTTTCCCCTTCAGACTGCAAAAAAATGTCTTTGAAAAGTAACTTTACAGTTCACTTCTATATAATCCGTGGCAGAGAAACACAGATGGCTGCATTTGAGCTTTTATTCCATTCCCTGCCTGTTCCCTATCCTTAAAATAACTCATTAAGACTATCACTATGCCCAAATATATTAGTATGATCTTACTAAGTCTAACACTGTCTCAGCAGTGTTCTAAATCCAAGAACGCAATAAAAAGAGTACTTACAAAATTTCAATTCAGAAGCAAAAGTTTCCCGTTTTAAGTGGTCCCCTAGAGACTTGTGCCTGGCTAAACTCTCTTTATCCACCTTCTTTAGTCTTAACATTACCATTACAGCTACTGTTTATCAGAGGGTACAGTTACATAGCAAAATGAGCTTACCATAGGACTGGAGCTTTCACTCTTTGATTGTCTGGGCACTTTTCAAATACCATATAGGTAATGCGACTGAATATATGTAGTGCCATAGCAAATCTAAACCAAGACCCTAATGAAAATTTTTTAGACTATGGACTATTGAACCCCTGTTGCAGCATAGTGTTAACAGAACTGAGACCAAGAATTTTAAATGTATATAAATATTAAAATGCTCTTATGAATTTAAGCAGTATTAAACCAACCAATTTTTATGGATATATGAGAAAGACATACATAGCACACTCCAATAGAAAATTATGAGCTTTAGCATTCAAAGAAGTCTAACACCAATGCCAAAGGTTTAGCTTCCCTAGAGACCCCTTCCAACCCCAACTATTCTGTGAAAGTATGAACAATGGTTCTGCCTTGAATAAGAATGACAAGAAAATCAACTTCACTCAAAAATTAAAATGAAATTATTATTTTGGATGTGCAATAGTGTGTGAAAGCAAAACACTTCTTTGCATCTACAGATCTGATTCTGATCTCTTGCACGTCATTTAGCTGTAGTTCTACTGTTCATGGCACTACACTCAATTTACAAATCTCAGAGCATTTACTCAAATCTTTTCCATCTCAGCCAAAAGAATATGCAATGAAAGAAAAAACACCGTGAAAAACACATCTCAAAAAGAACCTAAATCCATCCTTCCTTCCTTCCTTCCTNCTCCCTCCCTCCCTCCCTCCCTCTGTCTCTCCTTTTGTAGGATTTCTCATGCTAAATGTCTCTACTAAACAGTCATCCAGAAATCAGGACTTCAGCTGGCATATAACAACAAAGAATTGCAGATAGAAAGTGCCTTAATACATTTTACAAAGTATGGCACTAAGTGGGAAAAGCATGCACATCTAAAACTAGATTTCCTGAACACAAAAGGAATCCCTTGCAATGAAGATTTTTATCTGAAATGAAGGATGATTTGCTGTAAAGGCACTGTGGCATAATTTATTCATTCTAAATGCAATTTGTTGGTTTTTACATTCTTGTCATATGTGACCCTCGCCAAGTTGTTTATGACTTATGGCTCCAGAGCCTAAGATCTCTGAGGTGAAGAAAATACCTCTTCTCTCTTTTCCTTTATAAGGTTTTCTGAATCTAGATCTCGTAGGACTGTCAACATTTGCAGCAAATGGTGGTTACAATCTTAGGCTGAAAGAGGCAGCTTTTTTTTTTTTTTCCTTAAAATGGAGTACTGAAATTGGCTGGAATTTGAGCATGCTATTGTCATACAAGTGTTGATAATAATTTTCTGTAAATTTACTTCTTATCATTCACATTATCTCCAAATGCATTGTTGTATGAAGTCATTAAATGAGTTTCAAAACATTTTGAAAATAGAGAACACAATTCTTAACATTGATCTGCCTACTCAAGCAGCAACATATTAATGTGGTAACATCATTTACGGATAAAAATATATACATGCCTAAATAATAGATGTAGCAACACCTAAAGCACAACGATGAAAAATACTTTACTATTTGTTAAGATGCAAATATTTCTTCACAGTGTTTCGCAACCCTGCATGACTGTAATTATTTGATGATGACCAAGATACCCATCATGTTGCATTACTTGTTAGGACGTTTCTTTCCAGTCTAAATATAAATAAGTGTAGTAACTATCTTTGATAATAGCTGGTGATTTTTACTCAGACTTTGCTTGAACCTCACTGTATCCCTTGTGCGATCATGCAGCCCAAAGGAGAAGGCTCCATAGGACTCCATTTATAAGAAAAATAAATAAATATCTGACATGGCAGATCTAAACTTTTTGAAAGGGAACATCACAGTCATGCTTACTATCACAGCTAGTGATAGGCATTTGGTGTCGAGAAAGAGTTTGGGCTATACAAAAGAATAAGAACTTTGGTCTGTGCTTGGTCTAAATAAGAAACTACTTACAACTTCTGGAGAGGTTGGGCTGCTTGACACCAGAGGTGTACTTTGCTTTGATCTACAAAGTCTTTCTTCTTCTGCAAAAAGAAGAGTTATACTCTGACACTGCATTTTACAGTTTTCTTCATCAGAACAAGACAGCCTTTGTGCACAGCAATCTTGAGTTACATAAGGGCACACATGGACCAAAATCTACTTGTATTGATCAACTGAGATGTCAAGTAAAAGGCAGTTTTGGAGGGAAAATCTGCTTGCACAGAAAATGATGTGAACCAGGATCTGATTTAGGGAAAACACCTAATTTCATAGGAATTTGTTGCTGCATGATGACCCCTGTTCTTGAAGAAAATTCCTTCAAGGACAGAAATGAGCGCAACATTTGTCTAAGAAAACACTGACATGAGCCAAGAAATGTCTTGGAACAAAACCAGAGCTAACTCGAGATGAGAGCACTTGAGCTGTGTGGGTGTATCCAGGTCACCAAAACACGTATACCTCTCCAGTATACCTCTACTGATATGGAGGGCTAGTGAGTTGAGAGTGGAAGCTGGCTAGTACCATCTTCCCACAGCAAGCACTAAGACTCTCTGCATTGCTCTGTGTATTTGTCATTTACGTGTACTAGCTTGGCTGGAGTTTGTTCGATAACGTAGTACTGCACTGTGCCTTGTAAACTAAACATATGCCTGTAGTAATTACCTCAACTGCAGCTTGACCCTGTAAGTGGGGCTGCTCTGGCTCAGATTCAGCCTTCATGTTAGTCGCTATAATGAAAACTAATATTAGACCCCCCTTTTCAGACTACAAATAGGCAGCCTGTAACCAGCATTGCATGTTTCCTGTGTAGTCATTGCTAACAGACGGAACAGCTGGTAAACTAGGCTCTTGACAGTGAATCTTTGTAATATCAAGTCTGTGCCTGTGATGGTGGGTCACCTTCTCAGCCATCTTACACTGTTTGCTTAAGAATACACTGAATAGAGCATTTGGCTTCAACTGTCATTGGCTCTGATTTGTGGATACTTAACCTGCTGTTATACTGTGTTTATAGCCATTTGTTGGTGACTTTGCTTAGAACTCTTTTGGAGTTTGAAATACAAATAAATATAGATTAAAAGAGAAAATTTGATGAGGAGGAGCAAAATGGAACCCCGTTTTTGCAATGAAGGAAAAATTGGCACCTGTGTTTATTATATTGTCTCAGTGTAAGAGAATAGCTTTCATACATATCATTATGTACACAAGTCAATATTTATCAGCAATCCAGGATTGTCTTCTTTTTCTCTAGAAATTTACTCTCATATCTTTTCAGTCACAACAGTTTCAAAGGCAAATAATGGAGTATCACTTAAAGCTCCTCCAAAGCAAATCAGCAATAATAAAGATTACTGATTAATTGCAGATTCATACTTGATTTTTTCTGGGAATGTGAGTGAAAGCCAGCAAAGGGTTAACAAAAAAATAATCTCAGAGCTTGTTCACTGCTGAGTTTACTTTGTCATTTCTGATTTCACTACTGAATTTCTAGCAAAGCAGTTGAACCAGCAAAATGTCCTTTCTCTCCCATTTGCTGAGCAGAGTAAGCCAGGCAACAGAGACTGGGGAATAGGATGGCAGCAAAGTGGATTATTCTAGCTGCATCTAAAAATGTATGAATTCTGCAGAAAGTTGGCAACAGGTCCTGTTTCAGATCAAGGCCAATTGGCTTTTTTTTTTTTTTTTTTTAAAAGCCATTGCTCAGTGAAAGGCTCAAATGCCCATATGAAGGAAAGAAACAGTCTTTGTATGAGTAGCCTAAGGACAATCCTGTCCACAAATATTTATTGAAAAAGGTAAAACAATAGCAGGGACTGAAAACTTATTTTGTAGATTAAACATGTCCTGTCAGAGTTTTTTCTGTTGTTTGTTTTTTTAATTATTATTATTTTTTGATTGCTTGTTTGTTTGTTGTCTTCCCAGTGGTTGAGGTTTTTTTCCCCCAAGTAATTATGCAATTTCTTTGAGGTATTCTTATAATAGTACTGATTATATTTTTACTGAGAAAAATCAGTCCTATTTTACAAGTGCATATTTGCACTACTTCCTTTGAGAGACACCATGATGCTAAGGCAAGTTCTTCAGTTTAAAAGGCAGTTGATAACGCTTGCCTTATCAGACAACAGAGGAACTGAAAAGCATCATAACAGGGTTTAGCACTATACGCAGTTTCACTGACTCTGCAACAGTATTACCAGCCTCTCCTTTCAGGGACAAAAAAGCTACAGGTTAGCAAATCGGTATTCTATTATTCTCTATTCTATTCTATTCTATTCTATTCTATTCTATTCTATTCTATTCTATTCTATTCTATTCTATTCTATTCTATTCTATTCTATTCTATTCTATTCTATTCTATTCTATTCTATTCTATTCTATTCTATTCTATTCTAGCCTAGCCTAGCCTATTCTAGCCTAGCCTAGTTTTTCTTCAAATAACTAAGTCAAAGGATGAATCTATGGCAGAACATGATTATTTGCAAAGAAATTTTTTTTCCCCCTGCCAAAGCAAGATGGCAATCCAAAATCTAGTCTTCATCTTCTTAAGCTCTTACCTTTGCTTTTTCCTCTTCTATTACCACTTTTTTAGATTTAAAAATGAATATCGGTGGGAATTTTTCATGTCTTCACATTTCCCCCACCATACCCCTCCCCAAAATCTGCCAGCCTCATCCATATTTTGCCTCATTAAAGAATGAAACAAACTTTTTAATCATCTAATTATTTATCTGCAGACTACTGCAATTTGGTAACCAAACTCATCTTAGTCCTCTGTCATCATACAAATAGGATGCTTTTCAAAAACATAGAATAATAGAATAATTGTGTGCCAGATTTTGCTTTTAAGAGAAGAGGGATTCCTTCTTTACCGAGATGAATCAGTATTTCATGGCATGAGCAAGATTACTCTTAAAATGGATAGGACACATTCTGCTATTAATTATACATGCAAATCAGGAAATGGTTTATTGACCTTAATATCTTTTAGCTCTTCCACAACTTGAATATGCCACTGCTATAAAATCTCTTTAGCTTATCCAACTTACTCAATGTTATAAGAAATTTTATCTGATATTATGGCAATTGAAGAGAAAGATGGTTTGAATTAAAAGCCTGGAGAAAAACCTGTACCCACATGAAGCTGCTTAAAGCTCTGTACAGATTTTGTGCTTAAGCTTTAAAACAACATGGCAAGCATGCTTTTTTCTCTTGGATATAAAGCTGAATGCTCAATTTTCTGTTTGTCTTAACTCCCGTGAGTATTCCTACAGAGCAGCTTTAGCAGGCCACCATCTCAAAGTAATATTCAAACTTTTCTCCTGTTCCCATTAAAACTCCCACGAGTTTTAATCTTGAGGGAAACACAAATCAAAATGACCGAAAAGGACATCATGAAGAGTCACATCTAGTCGTGGAGGGCAATAACCAAGCATGGAAAACTTAAGATATTGACATGATCTGACATCTGTTCAAAAGTGGCTTAATCACAGGTTTCTGTACAGAAAGGATCCAGACTTCAAACAATTGTGCTGGGCTTGCTGCCAGAAAACCTCATATCTGAATGCTGTTATCAGTCCTTTCAAAAAAGAAAAGAAGTAAAAAAAAAAAGGGAAAAAGGAAAAGTTCTTGTCCTTTTAACAAGTTTGGCATGTGAACATGCTTGCCAGAGAGCTATGCACCCCAAATCCTAAATTTTATCTTAATGAACAGGACTATGGCCTTAGTTCCTCATGGGGCTTAAATATAGGCCTTCTGAGGATAAACACTACTAATTAAATGAATCAGTATTTCAATAGATTGTGCCTTCTGCAAAAAGTCAGAAATTCTCTTATTTCTGTCCCCCTCCATGTGACACACGTCCATGGCAATTTCGCCCTGAAAGAGATAAAGGTGCACAAATGCCATTATAGCGACCAAAGTGAAATGGAAGATAAGACATAATTTAATCCAGATTTGACTTTTCAAAAGAGTCAAAGAAATACCACTTGGCACTTCCGGGGCCAAATGTAGTATATAGAGTCATAGCTTTGTAGTTAGTACTCTGTAAGTGTTTGTAATAAATAATCCAATCTTAATTAACATGGGATATAATAACTACTATTAAACCTAAATTTAATGTATGTTAGGGAACTTAAATTTGTAGTATTGCCCAATACAAATCTCCAGAAGTGGCAGCTTTAATCCCATTACTACAAGTTTTATCACTACTTTAAAAATGACCTGCTAAATTACTCTCAGGGGTAATGCGTAAAGCCATAAAAATGAAACACTAATTTATTACTTAAATAAAAGACATCAGAGATCATTAGGGTGTTAAACATCAGGGCTGGCTTGTTTTGCAAACCATATTTAATAGCAGACCCAGCTGGCACTTCTTACATGGAATTCAAATAAATTACCTTTTTTTCTAAATGAAAGCAGACAAAACCAAGGATGGGTTCTAGGCTCTGAGTATGGGCTTTCAAACTTTTTTCCCAACATGGATCACGTGGTAGTGGGCAACTCTATTGCTGCCATTGGTGACTGAAAATGTCATATCTTCAGTAAATGAACCCATTATTTATCTATATCACCTCCTGAGACCAGAGGTTTAAGAAAACACCCTGTCTGTAGTATTATTGCCTTGAGTTCATGGGCTGCTGTTCTTTATCACTACCACTTTGTGCCAGCTTTGCTAGTCAGATATGAGTCTGATAATACTCTCCCTAAAGATTCAATTCCAACCTTCTCATTGACATAAAATGGAGCCCGAACAGGAAGGCACCATTTTGATGACTGTTTTATTTCATTTCTTCCTCTCAGAGTTTGTGCAGAACTGCATCAGATTAAGCATCAATCCTCCATCGACTCTGTTTCAACAGGAAGAATAATCCATATAATACATAACATTGATGCATTTTCTCCCCTAACATTTTCTCCCCTAAATGTTGGAAGTTACTGATAATAATAAACAATTAGGCTTGATTTTCAAAAAGATTACAAAGGCAAAGTAGGTGACTGCAGATGTGCTTCAATGTTGAGTTTTTATTTTCTTGTATGAGGCTCAACTTCAGCATCATGCAGAATCTGTTTCTTTCCTCTGACACCCATCTAGGTACCTGATTGATTCCGTCTCTTTAAAAAATCCTCCATTAGATGGCAGCAGGGTACAAGCTTTTGTAAAAAGGCAAAACGGAAGCGTTTTGCCTTTGTATCTAAGGAAGCGTCAACAAATAGGTTAGCTTAGCTTTTTTTCCTCCTCTTTTTTTTTTATTTTTTTTTTTACCTCCCGTCAGTTGAAAAAACGGAAGGATGAACAATTTACTGCCCTCTTACATCAGATCTCCGTGTTTCAAGTATTCTGGATCTCCTGTTACTCAGGGGCTGCAGGCGCCCTGCTTGCTTTGCAGTCCCCGTGTCGGTCTTGCATAAGGAGGGCAGCAAGGAAAAGTCTTCTCAAGGGGGCTCAGCCTTGTCTCCCCGCTGCTTTCTTTGGAGCAATTCTCCTCGCGCCTAAGTGACATTGCCTGCAATACCGCATCTTGTTCCTCTGCAGTGTGTTTCCATCCTTCCCGAGCCCCTGTGGTCCTTTGGAGAACTGCTTATCAGTTTGTCTTTGCACTCCGGAAATTAAATCCTGCACTACCTAGTGTTGCCAGTCAGGACGTAGCTGCCTGCTAGTTTTTTAAAGACGAGAGGTATTCCTAAAGGCTACTAGCTGCGGGCTTCGGAGCTGAGGAATTGAGAACAGTGAATTCAAAACCTGCTGAGACACCTCTTGCGGCTGTGCAGACACTGATTATCAGAAAGCTGCACTCTTCACCCATGACATCAGTGGGTAATTGGTGTGGCACTGTAGTCGACAGGTTGCACTGAACAAATAAAGGCAGGGAGACTGACCTACAGCACGGGGTGATAGCTGCTCTGCCATCATCTCCTGACACTTCTTGCTCTGCTAGAAATACATCCTGACTGCCCAAATCCCAGCCTCTGACACACTGCCACGTGTCAATACTAGGACTCAGGACTCATTCCTCAGTCTTCCTTCCATGTTTTCTTTCACTCTGCTTTTCTAGTGGCTTTTAGCTGCTGTGTCTAAAACCACATTGTAACTTTTCTTCAATAAAGACTGTCTGCAACCCCTGACAAGCACTTTTGCTTGCTTTCCCCACAATAACCACAAAACCCAGTAAAAACGGAGAGTTTCTGCTGCCTTTGTAAAATGCACAGATTTGCTTCATAAACAAGGGCAAAATGATATCCTAATACTGTGCAAAAGAAGAATAATTTCAGTGGCAGGCGGATAGAAGACAGCTGGAGGGGAAAGAGGCTGGCTGGAGACTGGCTGGAGCAGCAGGCAATAGTCTCCAACAGCCTGCTCCCTTCACAAAGCAGAAGGAAGAGCTCCAGGGAGATTTCATATCTCAGATTCATATTTTGCCTCCTGGGCTTCACTGGTAGACAGAAATATCTTGTCTGGAGAATCTCTCTTCATAAGACAACATGAATGGCAGGGATTTCTCTCCAATGTCACCGTGTGCATGGTGTGCTACCCTCGTTACATGTGCCAGTCTGACGTGGGAGCAGGAGCCACTCTGATAAAATTATACCAGACACAGCACTTCCTCAGACAATATGAACCAGAAGACTGAAGCTCAAGAGGCCTGTGTGGACTACAAGAAGCATCCACAGATAAAATAAAGCCCTATGGCTCTATGGAAGTAAACTTTTTCTGTAAGTTCGGTTTCTTAATACCAACCACAAATAGAATAAAAATCATTACATTACATTTTTATCACAACAATAGTCTACATTACTTCTATGCACTGCATTAATTATTTTTCACATTTCATTAGTGGTCTCTATGTTCTATGCAATTCTTTTTCAATATTCCCCAAAAAGAAAAAATATAGTATAGCAGCCACTGCCAGGAGAAAAGCTCCAGTCTTTAGAAGGCATTCAGCTGCACACCTTCTTAGTTGTGCTAGACACAGGACACCAAATGTTCCAGACAGACTGAGGGATATGGAAAATGACAGCTTCTTCCACTTTTGCTGTTGCTCTTGAAAGCCCTACACAACTTTTTTCCTTTGGAAATACATACATATGCAGCAAATGCCAAAAATAAAAAAAAAAAAGCAAACAACCCACGAGCAAGAAATGTACAACTGAATGTCTGATATTTTCGTCATTATCCATCAATGCTTTAAAATTCGCAGTGTCTGCTTGAAAAAGTTTTCTATAAGCAGAAAAGGAGTTTGCAATAAATTAAAAAAGTACTTTCTCAGACGCCATAAATAGTAATTTTTCATGTATGCTTTCTAACACACCTAACATATTCATGATCTTCAAAGACATGTACTATACTAAGTTCTATATGAACAGTGATTCAGGGAAAAAGTAATGAAACCTACAAGCCTGAATATGGCTTCCTAATTCCTGTTGTTGCGTATTTACAGAAGTAGCTAATTTGACAAAAATTAATTAAGTGGTGGGAAATACTTCTGATATACGGGTTTAGTACTGGATTTCAACTCTAATACTTGTTGCGTGTTTGTTATGTTTTGTTTTATGATGAATTTATGCTGAATTCAGGTGAAAATTATATTGAAAAAATACAATGAAGTACAACTTTTCCATCTCAGGGAGAGGTATGTAGGCATCTTAACAATCCACAGATACACAAAGCTTCTGAAAATTATGCCTTTCCAAATGTGCAACGTGGTTTGCAATGGCAGACGAGTTTGTTTTATTATTAGCTTTTCTCATGAAAAATGGCTTCGCTGTACAGAACAATATTTCTTTTGTTCTGCAGAAAACTTTATGAATTTCAACAACACTGAGACAAGGATTAGCAGTTTCCCAACAGAAACACAGTTCTGCTAATTCTAACCAAATATCCATAATGATCAAACCCAGGAAAGACAGTGCTTTGGATTAGTACACAAAAACCATTATTAATTCCTACAACCTTGTAGTTTGTATTTCTGACCATCCCTAATGTGAGAAGAGTAACTCCACTGCACATTGCTTATTATGAGCAAAATCAGCACACATTTACTGTCTTATAAGTACCATAGAAAGCATTTGCACCATTCAAATAATGCTTAAATTAGGGAATTAACAGTCTACTCATTTCATTGTAATGAAAGGGCAGAAGAAAGATCTGGATAGACATTTAGAGAGCTTTCAGGGTGAAATAAAGCTACAGTCTGTGTGACAAATATTCATATGAATTTACAAGCACAAGTAAAAAAATCCCTCTACGTTGTAAATTGGACAAGAAAATCTATGCTATCTATATTTTCCCTATAGGGTTATAATAAATGTCTCCCATTCATATACTATTCTTTATCTGCAACCAAGCATTTTGATGTTGTCCACTGAAAGCTGATAATATTTCAATATATGGAGATCAGCTGGAGTAAAAAAGAGCGTGTGAAGAAAAATACTGCATTGCCATATACGTATCATTGTGGCAGAGACATATGGCCCTATATCATACTCAAAACTGTTTCCGTAAAGTATTTTCCTCAATGGCTACCATAATTTTGCTGTTATTTTTTGATTCAGGACTGTCAGAGTGAAATGTCAGTTACAGGAAATCCTATACCTATTTTACTCATACATCTTACATTCGCAGTCTCTGATTTTTAACAAAAGAAATCTACCCTGTAATTATTTTACCTCTTAGTCAAACATCTTCAGTCTTTGGATTAAACCAGCATCAGTCCAGGTGGCAGAGAAGACAGAATTCTCTATTAGACCAGAAAAGTACTTAGGAAGATTGAAGCACTAAATTCCTGTGTAAGCACTTCAGATCTCTTTCATTTCAGTGAAATACTCTGAATCAGAGTCCTGCCCACTGCTCACTCTAGGTAACACTCCATGAATTGCAACTCATTTGGATGGATAAAACAGAATATTCTTAAACAGGAATAAGTTACTCAGACACCACTGTGGATGTGAGCCATGGAGTAGAACATAGGACTCAAAAGTTGGTGTATTCCCGAAAAAGTGTGCAGATCCTTGTGAATGCAGGGTACCAATACAGGACCTGTATAGCTATTTGGCTGCTCTTCTTCTGCATTCTTTCCCTCCCAGCAAAAAGATTCTAGTTGCAGGCTGTATTATCTGTTCCTCAAAATCTCTCTTGGTGTGTCTGGATCACCAGCTTGATATCATGTTCACCCTTGACTGATTTCCTATAAGTTACAGATTTCTTTCAAGCTCTCTTTTTCAGCACCTGATCTTTGTTTTTAAAAGCAAGAAACCTCTCGTTTACAGATCATATGTTGCCTGCAATCATTAGCCAGTTCTGAGAGTGCAGCCAGGAAAGCAATAGTAGGACAAGGAATGATGAACTCACAGGAAATGCCCCTTCTTCCCGTCCCTGTACATACACTGGCAAAAGTGGGGGCATCAATATTTGAACAAGAGGAAGAGAGAGAAGAAGGAGGGAGGGAGGAAGAACAGCTTACACAAACTTTGAAGGTGATAGGAGAGGAATGTGTTTCATATCAGCCTTTTCAAGAGCTGACCATCATCTTAATAGTGGGTTTCACCATACTGGAGTAATTTCCAGCTCAGATTGTTGATTTTTCCCTGGCCACCTATTTTCCTGATGTTATTTTCAAGAGTATATTGAATCCTAAGCCTATTTTGATTTCTTCATTTCCTTTTACTTTCAACATTATGATCCTTACAATTTCTCTACCTAATCTCTTCACAAAGTCAGGGAGCACAGAGTCTCCACTTTTTCTCAAGGCAAGGACTCTCCCTAGCCAGTCAGTTATCAAAAGCGAGCACACCAAACATGAACATTTACAAGATTGATACATTTACAATAAGAGTAAAAATGAATAATAGGGGGAAAGTAATTGGAGTGAGAGACATTTAAAAAGAAGGCAGTTAAAGACATTTAATTACTTCTTTATTGTCTATATTAACATGGTGGCAATGGTTTCAGCCTATTTTTCTTGAGCTGAGAGACAGTTTGTTATATGCTGTGTCTCCATGAATATCTCCAGCATGCAAATAGAATGCCTTGCAACTGCAAAAAGCCATTACTCTTATAACATATGCATAATGAAATATGATTGCATTATCTTTTTGCCCTCAATAAGAACAGTTTACTTTTTTGCAATTTGTGATACCTTTTTTTTCTCTCTAAGGTATGTATTTTCATGCTATTTTTTAAAAAGAAGGAGGAAAAAAGAGGAGTAATACAGGCCAAGTAGCTCTCCAAAAATATATATATTCAGGATGGAATTATGGCATTGCTAATTAAGATGAAGACAAAAAAGAAGAAAGCTTTTATACAATGATATGCCTTTCTCTCTAAATCAAAGAGGAGATGGCTGAAAGTGTGGTGAGCTTCTGACAGCTAGGGCTAGTACCAGCTGTCCCCAGAGAATAGAGCTACACAGACTGAAGCAATGCTAAGCACTTGTGCCTATGCTTTAAGTGATGAGACTGCCCATCAGATAGCTTCACTGTCCTGTGTTGATGTCCTGAAAAATTAGAGAGGATCGGTGCAGTTCCCACTAAAGTCAATGGCTTGTAGAAAGATATATTAAAATTTGTAAATGCACAGGAGTACTATCTATCTATCTATCTATCTATCTATCTATCTATCTATCTATCTATCTATCTATCTATCTATCTATCTATCTATCTATCTATCTTCAATGACTCCCCTTTTTCATAGAAACATAGACCCAATAGAGCTGTAAAAGATCTATATCATCAAGTCCAGCCTTTGGCCTAATATTACCATGCCAAGTACCAAGTTCACTCATTTTTTGAACACTTCCAGAGATGGTAACTCCACCACTCCTTTCATCATGACATGCTATAATGCTACTGAGATTATTTTACTGAATATTTTAAATAAGTAAGATTGTGATATTGAACCTGGTTCAGCAACTCGTATAGTCAAATAGTGTGGACTTCATGGAATCCTAGAATGGTTTGGGTTGGATGGGATCTTAAAGATCATCTAGTTGCAACCCCCCTACAATGAGCAGAGACACCTTCCACTAGACTGATGCCTTAAGAGATATGCTTAATATTTTGGGGATTCACTTTAGCTAGGTAGCTGGATAGCTTGAAATATTAAAGGCCTAGAAGGACCTGTATTCAAGATGTTAGCATTCTTCTGTATAGATAAGAGGGGTAGTAAGACAAAACAGCGAGTTAGGCCTCCCAGGCCTACTAGAGGCAGGACCTGGGTGGAGACAGGTAATAAGAAGCATTCTTGTTGGATGTTTATGGGACATAATAGTAAGATGGGCTTTAGTTGGACAATGTGATGGGTGGTAACTAAAAAGGTTATAAATATTGGGAGATTGTTATTCTTTTTCTCTTTGGATCACTGGACATTAACCAGTAAAACTGTTCTTCTTTCACGTCTGCAACCTGCATGTTTGTCTCAAATTTCTTATCTTGCCTTGCAGGCAACAAGATCAGTTTGCAGAACAGCTGACTTTTGAAGAATTCCAGAGATGAGGCATCCAAAACTTCTCTAGACAACTTGTTCCAGTGTCTCAGCACCCTCACAGAAAATAAATTCCTCCTTAGTCCCATCTAAATCTACTCTCTCTCAGTTTAAAACTGTTGCCCCCTGTCCTACCTGGCCTTGGTAAAAATTCTCCCTCCGACTTTCTCATAAGGCCCCCTCGTATATTTAAATGTCGTGTTAAGGTCTCCCTAGAGCCTTCTTCAGGATGAACAATCACAACTCTCTCAGCCTGATTTCAGAGGGGAGGTTTTCCAGCCTTCTGACAATTTCCATGGCCCTTCTCTAGACCCACTCCAGTAGGTCTATGTCTTTTTGTGCTGGGGTCCCTAGAGCTGGGTGCAGTACTCCAGGTGGGGTCTCAGGAGAGCAGACTAGAGGGTCAGAGTTTCCTCCCTTGACCTGCTGCTTCTTTTTATGCAGCATGAGACATAATTGGCTTTCTGGGCAGTAAGCATAGGCTTAACAAGTTTTTAAGGATTTTAATGTGAGTACTGAACATTCAGACAGAGTTGTTGATTCAGTTCAACATGAATAATACCTGTGCATCTCTGAACAGACATGAACATGCTAGTTGAAATATTGCATATTTTTTTGGTCATAAAGAATTACAGGTATTCAGATAACCCATTTAATTTAGGTAATTAGCAAACTGTCTTTAGTTTTAAATAGATGGATAGATGATGTTTTATCAAAAAACTTTAATCCCAGCCATTAATGCTCATTGTTCCACTGAGTCACATTGAGCTCTCTTTCAAGTATGTCAGAATGATGGAACATGCAAGCCATCAAGCTGCCAAAAACATGAAGTGTGGAATATAAATAGATGTTTCTAGTGTCACAGGTGCTGCTGAATTGTCTGGAGACATACTATTCAAATTTGCAGGCAGTACTCCATCCATACTATACAGTGATCATGTTCTCTATTGTTTCTTGAAAGCATTATCCTGGAAATCATTAATAAGATTAATTTCCCATAGGAAAAGGCCAGGATGCACAATCTTTGGTCTCTTTCAAGCCTGCTTGTGTAACCCACCTATAACCAAAAAGAAGAGTTTCATGCTTCTAGGTTATGTCTGTATTTTTAGAAAAATAGCTAAAAGCAACTGACATCCTCAGCATTCTTATCAACAGATACTGTCCAGGAAGTAGAGGGATCAGACATGAACTAAATTAACAAAAACCAATAACCTCATTATTATTTTTCTTTTCAAACTGCATAAGAACATAGTCTTTTCATTACATTGTAATTATTGCAATTATAGAGTTTTTTAAAAAGTCCTGTAGTAGCATCTGAAATCTGAAAGTAGAACTGGCAGCAAAGAGAGATACTGTATATTACTCAGAGAGAATGAAATCAAAGAGCAATTAAATGATAGATGGTGGGAAATGGATTGCATTTTTAAAGCTGATATTCTGGCAATGTGTTTTCAGTAACAGAGACAAACGTCTTCTAAATAATGCCCTCAGCTACAAGTCCAACTGGCATGAGCAGATGGCTCATGCCACCTGATGGCTCATTCCACCCACATGGAATATGACTAGTTTGGATTTTCCAGGGTAAATCTGACTGCAGGACTGGGAGATAGTTACCAGAAGACACAATTCAAGCTGTAACATTAATATTCCATCCATATTTTGCCTGTGCCTTTGAGTCCTAACACTTTTGTATATTTTTTTCCATACATTTTATGGCAACTGTTGAAATCTTTGAGTGCTACTGTGATACCAGCAACTG
This sequence comes from Serilophus lunatus, assembly GCA_013399895.1. Classification (NCBI taxonomy): domain Eukaryota; kingdom Metazoa; phylum Chordata; class Aves; order Passeriformes; family Eurylaimidae; genus Serilophus; species Serilophus lunatus. Next base: position 998,840 of record VXBA01001957.1, on the reverse strand, counting down.
CTCCTACTAAATAACTTCAAATCTCGTTTATATTGCAACTCTGACACATGCTATGTGTGTAAGTAGCCTTATACCGGCAGTTGTCAGACTAATATCGCATGAACTTTTTTTGCAATAATACTAGCTTGTGCTACATGATCCAAAAGCTCTCACATGCTAGATCAATAAACATAGCCTTTTATGACATTCTTTTTATACATAGATCCTTCCAAATGAAATATTGGCTCAGTGCTTTAGCTCTTTGAACCCTTTGTTTCTGGTTTAACTTTAACCTTCCTTTCACAAATTGTAAAGGTAACTTGAGTAACATTGTTGAAATACATGACTCTGTGATTCCTATAGAGTAGCTGTGATTTAGGTAGCTGCAATTTGGCCTTTAGTAACCCAGAACCATAGAATATGCGAAGTCGAAAGGGATCCACCATGATCACCAAGTCCAGCTTCTGGCCCTGTACAGGACACCCCGAGAATCACATCATGCACCTGAGAGCACTGTCCAAACTCTTTTTGAACTCAGACAGGCTTGGTTCTGTGACCACTTCTCTGAGAGCCTGTTCCAGTACTCAGATGCCTCCTGGACCTCCCCTAACTCAGCTTCATGCCATTAACCTACAATGGTTTTCACCCCAAATGAAAAAAACATCTTACAATTCCTCTGGGAGGGTGAACACTGTTTATGCTGCATGTGTACTTACTTAAATGTCAATTAAGATTTTAGATCACATGATCATCCAAGGGTATAAGACCTTCAGTTCCCCAGGACATTTAGTTAAAAGGACACAAGGAGACAAAATGGTGTGGAAACCATAGATGTTGTTCTGGCATCTATATGCCATCAGTCTTTCAATTTCTCAAAATCATTTCATACATTGTTTCCATAAGATTCTTTAAGGATTTAATTTACCCCATAACTATATATGTCTGTTTTTCCACAATTTTCTTTAGAGTGTGTTTCCAAACTCCACACTGACTTTCAAAATTAGGAGTTTTATTTCATTAAGTGAAGAAAAAAATCCTTTCCTTCCCCCCTTTACCGGTCTTATACACATGGCCCAGGGAAACATGGCTAACTTATTTCCCTCTGGCTCAAACTCTATAACCAGCTGTGAAGCCTATGCTGGCTAAATAGTTATCAAAGTTTGATCTGTGTGTCCCTATTTTTATTCACGATGCTGTTCAGGTATAATTAAAGGCCTATCCATAATTACAGAGTGGCTTTTTGTCCCCACAGAATGGGACACACAGATGGACACTATAATGGAAATTAGTCAGCAGCCTGTCCATGATTGATGAGTCGGTAAAGTGCCCAGCTCTTACCCTTGTTGGAGTATAGGTGCTCTTGGAACCAGCCAGCATGAAAGAGAGCAGACAGCATACCAACGTTCAGATTAGCAGGTGGTCCTGAGCAAGCAAATCTCCTGAGTGAAAGATGACATCCCTATATAATCAGTTTTCAGACCAGTATTACTTTTAGACAGAAAAATCTCTTCTCTCTGAGAGAAAGATGCAGTAAGAAGCAGTGAAGTGCTGCTTTGAGCTCTTTTTTATGCCCCAGTAACAAAGAAAAATTTTCAGAAAGATGAGCCAGTGGCAAATGCAAAGAGAGCAGTCCTGTATTTGCTCACATTACTAAACACAGTTTGAACATAGGATCTGGCCACATTCATTGTTCGTGATCAGACTCAGCACACAATGCTGAAACACCTACTAATTCTGAGAGAAAACTGGCAGGTTCTATTTTGATCACATACCTAATAAGTAAGGTTTGTCATGATCTCTGAAAAATACTGGGAGAGCCTTACAGGTTTCTAAAACCTCATTTTCATTCCTTTCCTTTCTGACTCTCTGGTGCAAGGATCTCAGTGCCACTGCTGAGAAATGGATAAAAGGGAGACAAAGCAATGCAAGTGTGAGCTGTCTTGAAGCAATGTCTGCTTCACTGTAGCCAGGAGATCAGCATGCAGGAACCATGCTTAAATGTGGGAAGTGCAGACTAAGGCACAGCACCAAGAGACATCAGGACAGCTGTATTAATGAAGCTGTACTGGAAACTTTTTCTTCAGAGAAAGAAACAGAATGGATGAAAATGAGTGGTAAGAAGATGAAGAGAGCAGAAAAATAATTTCTCTCAGTCTCGTGAGATCAAGCATGAGAAAAGGAATGCACGTGCTTCACAAATGAGTGTATTTAGAGGCACATTTTTTTGCTGTCACTCTCTTGCCCTCGGATAGAAATAAAATCATAATATTGAGTGTAATCAGTACAAGCTAGAACTCATTATTGTCTGTAGTGATGTGCATGTAGTCCTGCTGCACAATAACTAAGGCAGAGAGCTTCTGACAAATGTATGATCATTTCTACCTCATTTGAATGAGACCATCAGTTTTCATTCCCTTATGCAGAAAGTTTGAACTTTTACTGGGAATCTATCATAAGTTTTTTGACTCTGGAAAAGATTCAGCTCCTGAAGATATTTGTATGTAGAAATTTTAGCTTCTCCCAACTACCCTTTCCACCCCCTTGAAAAAAACCCAACAGACAAAAAAACCCCAANTTTTTAAAAAACTCATCAGATGTAATATAAATACTTGTAATTACAATACAACAATGTACTAAACTGATTGCTAGATTAAAAGTGTTTATGCCACATATATGTTGAAACAAATGTAGAGAGCACATTTTAATTTTGCAGCTGTAGGTACTGCATTGCTACACAACATCAGATCTTTGCCCCTGGGAACTTTTAGCAGCTTTTCCTAAAGCTGATGGCTATCCCAAATGGAATTTAATATTTCCTATAAATTGAATCTGTAATAAGGTACATTTGTACTTGCTGTTGTGAAACTGTCATCAGCAAATACTGCACACAAAGAAATTGTAAGCCTATAGCTAATATGCTGCTTAATGCCACAAACACAAATTAGAATGTCATTGTTACATCTGCTGCTTCATCTATGCAGGATAAAGTAATAACTGGCATTAAAAATATACTTTCACAAATTTGGCCATAGCCTACATGCTCACTTTGCTCAGAGTTCACCATTACTATCCAAAAATAATTTAAAAATAAAATTCAAAAAGGCTGTAGAAATCACTAAATTAACTTTTCATATCTACTACCCAAAAGACTACAAATCCCCCTGTGTTGCTCAAATCTCTTCAAAAGAATATATGATAAAATGATAAAAATTTTAAATGAAATGCAATGCAGCAAGTGATGAACTATGGCTAGCCATTTGTTTAAGAAACGACACCTACAAACAAACTTCCTAGAGTTCTAGGTTATTATTTGCTTACTCCTATTTGTAGTCACATAGCAAAAATAAAAACAAAATTATTGCAGTATTCCAGAAAGAATAAGTAAATTTGTTGAGATTCTGAGATGTGCCCTGTGATGAGCAGGACAAGTATGGCAAGCAAGTCTAAATATCCTCTTGTGTCTCCTTTCTGTCCTTTCTCTCCAATCATGGCCCCAAACTAAGATCGTATTATGAGAAGAAAAATGTGAGTTCTTCATACTGAGAAAAGTTGACAAAATCATAGTTCTGAGTAGGAACCAAGATTTATCTGAACTAGCCCTGGATCGCGTCCAGTTTTATATTGCCCAAATATTCACTGAATATTTTAGAGCAGTAAGTATCAAAACTCACTTGCATTCCCCTTTACATGGATGCCATATGAAATGCAGAATGTTTAGGAGTTATATACATAATTTCGTTATTTTCACTCTTGCTCTACGTCAGCTGCATAATGTTCACACTCCTTGTAAGTATTGCAGGTTATATGACTTACAAGTTGCATTAGAATAGGATTTGGACTTGTCCCATTTGAATAATGTTTGAGCAAAAATTCCAAGTGTTTCCCATTCTGCTCTACTGAAAAATGAAATAGCAGTATGGAGTTTATTTTCTTGAAAATTTCAATATCAAATATGTTCAGCTGCAGTACATGAGTTAAAAAAAAAAAGCATGTGTTCCTTTCCCAACATTAAGCTCCAATCTAAACTTGTGAAATAAAGTATTTTTCCTTCTTTGCATTAAAGAATTAAGGAAGAACATAGAAATTCAGCTGATACTGGTTTATTTCCATTGTTTCCCAGTTATACTTTCACTGTCACTGTTATAAAAAAATACAAGATTTTAATTGATTTAGTTGACATTTTAGTTGCTTGCAATTGTCTCTCTTAGTGATTTGCCAGTACGCAAGTATTATTAGCACGCGTTACACACGTTAATGTGATTTAAACACGAATATTGCTACTGCCAGCAGTGGAAAGAAAACTAAAATGAAGATGTGGCATCCCTAAAGTGCAGAAGATCTGCAAATGAACACTGTACAAAAAAAAAAAAATAAAAAAAAAAAAAAAAAAAAAAAAAAAAAAAATACTAGGTATACTGTATAACTCTAGAAAGCTACTTATGTTCACAAGTAAAGAAAACTGAAATCTAGGACAAATATTTCTAACTGTTCTTCTGGAAGGATAACCATAAAATATTCCAAAAATGATACATTTTCACAGCAGTGAAAAGTGGAAGGTATGCCACTAGTGCAGCTTTAGCCTGAAACATATTTCTATCCAAGAATAGAGGCAGATCTGACTGAACAGCGTATAGATGAATCACTGGATTGCAACCCTGCACTATTTATGTTGGATATTGTAGGTAACAGTAGACTACCCATTAAGTTGCTCCACAAGAGAGACAGACAGTCTGTCTTCCCTTGTTACCCTTCTCAGTACAAGAAAACTCCTTCAAACTTGCCAGAGAGCAAAAAATTTGCTTCTAATATTAAGTATAGTGGATTTTGAATATGCTAAAGGACCATCAGTTTGTAGGACTAAATAATGTATAGCTATTCTACATCAGTTTATTGTAAAACTTAACTTGAATTTATGACATGACTGTATATGTGATTTTAAATGTCATTTAGGATAAGCAGAAAAGCTATAACTGTTGAAATATATGACCCTCTAATGCTTTGCCAAAAAAGCTTTGAATTTCATGCAGAACTAAATGATACACTTCATGTTGTAAATTTGAGCTCCATTAAAATAACTGAGCACTTTGCAGTAGTGTGATCTGATGCTGTGATTCTTAGAGGAGTCCAGCAAATGAAAGCCAGCTCACAGTTTGGGAGGAAAGAGGGTCTTCTATCAGAAATGTTTGCTTCTAAAGCTGTGGAGTTGGTATTTTTTTTTGGTATTTGGCATTGTTATGGTTACATCAGCAGTGAACAAATGCTTTAGGACAACATTAGAAGGTACAGTTCGAGTTGTTTCCTTTAAAGTAAGATTTAATATTAAGGGCTTGGTCCACTGCAATTATCAAAGTTTCAGAAAAAAATTGTAATTGCATAAGACTGTAATTAAGCCTAGCTAATTCTGGATAGGGATGGGCCCAACACACGGTTTTGTGCTTTGATCAGCTACATCTAAAACTCCAATAGTATTTTTTAAAGGAAGAGTGCTAGTTCACTCATCTAAGAGAAATGCTGAAAGGAGGAAGTCTGTGTTCTGCCTACTGCTCTTTCCCTCCCTTCATTTTCTAACTTACTTTTATGTGTGGCTCTTACAGTTGAAAGTTAAACTGGCAGAGGTTTTCAAACCAGGTATGAATGCAGCAGCAACTTTCCTCCTCTCTGTTACCTGCTTTTTCCAGATGTAAATTAAGACAGAATTTCTTGGTCTTTCCACTTAAAAACTTGTAAATGAGAACTTCTAAAAATCCACCGAGTGGAACATGTTTCAAATTCACAAATTTTACAAGTCATGAGAATTCAACTCAGTGTCACATTTTGTGGGAGTCAGATATTTAAACCAGAGATATATAATGTTATAGTGTCCTTTAGATTATGTCTATGCTCTATCCCCTCTTTCTGAATAGTAACTGAATACTTTTTGCTCAAGAATATACTATGTGACTACATCAGTGGTACATTTCCATGAGTTTGCTTAGGCAGTTTTTGACCTTTGTGTCTACTTGGTATTAAGGGATATTTCTTGACTCTGGGAGTCATTACAAATTAACATGGTCACTACAAAGATGCAAAATATTATTACCCAAAATAAGACTATTATGCAAATGCTTTCAAATGTGCTTGTGATTCTAATGTCAGGATTCTTTTTCAGGGAGAAGGTGAGTGAAGGAAACATTGTTTGAACAGAGCTCCAGAGTATCCTTATAACATGGCTGAATGGATAAACATGTTGTGAGAGGGTTTTTGTTTTGTTTTGTTTGTTTGCTTGTATGGTTTTTTTTTAACGTGTACCAGGGCCTGAACTCACTTTCTTATATTTTCTTTAAGGAATGCCACATGGATTATGATGATGGTGACAAAAATGCAAAGTACACTTATAAGATGACACATAACAGTACAGTTCAGAGTTCTCCCTTTGAAATGACTCTCCTGAACATAAAAACATCCTCTCTGAAATGTTGCAGGAGCCACATCATTCATTTGTAGACTCATCCTGTAATGGATTATATCATGATGCTGCATGCTGTCACACAAAGAACCAACATGACCCGCTGAATATCAAAATCTACACTTACATGTTGTCTTCAGTGCAAAACAGGTACAGCACACCTTCCTAGATCTGGCTTTGCTTTCACACCACAGTTGCAGTGAGGAAGCAATTGAGGAAACTACCTCTTACATCCAATTATAGGCTTTTGTGCAACATAATTATAATTGTCTAGGGCATCTATTTATCTTGCTTAGAATACAATGAGTTGAGATAGCACCACCATACTCTCCAAGAGATGCCAACATTGGCAAAGTTTCCAAAAACTGTTAAGGAAAATTAGTAATTCATAATGTTGAATTCCAAAAATTGTACTCAGCGTTATGAAAAAAGTTATTCTAGGACCATGGAATTTCTGGTCGTTATCCGGCTCAATAAACAGATTTCACCAGCCATTTAGTAATTTGCTTCACCCCCAGAAGAGGGCAAAATCCTTGAACTCCCCAGCAGGCACATCAGCACAATCAATGGTGGCTGTGTATGCACGAAACTCCCTCTTCAATTATGCCATCTTCTTACAGGTGAATAAAGCATAAGCAAAATATGTTTTAAGTACATTGATTTCCTTCAATGTTATCCATGTCTATTCATTGAAACTGAATAGTTCAATGTTTTTATCCATCATCAGATCACCTTTACATATTGTCTTATGGTGTTTCAAAGTATAGATGTTTTAAACACATAAAAAAGTGGGCTTTTCCTTGTGTAGGACTAATAAAGCTGTCTGTCACTGATTTTGAATTGAAAAAGAAAATTAGCTTTGTCAGCAGGAACAGCAGGAAAAGGTAGCCTGATACTTAACTTAGATCAAATATTCATAGTGAGAATACAAATTAAATTTTTCATTTACGCTGTTTCTCTGTTTTGGTTAGGCCACTAAAAACTGCAACAGTGAGATTGATTTATTTTCCTTTTCCAAATTAAAATACCAGTGAGCATCATGAGCTACCTCATGTCACAGAACTAATATGAACTGAATATATCATTTCTGTTGGAGACGTATTAAAAAATACTCCTCCTTTGGAAAGAGTCTACTTTTTCATCTATTAAGAATATCATTACATGAACCAAAGAAAAGTTTTTAGCACACACGACAAAGACTATATTTTTATTATTTATATGGTATCAGTACTCTACTAAAAAATAATTAGAATAATATTAGTACTATCACTTCACTAAATCATGACATGCTATTTGAGATTATGGCATTTAAACATTTGCTTAATGTTGAAAATGGCCATTTAATTGCTCTGCTGTACTGGTTCCAATATCATTACCTTTGAGGTACTCGATCTGGGCTGACCTCTGCTGTAAGAATTTAGATGTAAAAGTTAGGAAGAATAGCTGCATCATGTCACACTAATGTTCCGTCCAGCTTTCTTCTGCCCAGGACAGTGGTGAGCGTCTAGGGAAGAGTGCAATGCCAGGACAAGCAGACAGCAATGCTCCCTGTAATATTTTCCGAACACTCAGAGGCCTGTGCCTCAAACATTTTGTGATCCAAAAGTGTTAATATATTTAATAACTCTGTGTATTGTTTTCCTCCTTAAGTCAATCCCTTTATGAATGCTGTAAAATGTTAACATCTGTAGTGTCCTGTGGCAAGGAGTTCCTACGCTGAATTATTATTTTGTGAGGAAATATTTTTGCAGTTACCTTTGTTAAGGGTGACTGAAAATGAAAAGATATTTTCAGAAAGAACATTGTTCTTTTGTTGTAATTTAAAATTTGAGCAATTGAAACCTAACTTCCTAACTTCCTGATACTCATCTGGCTCTATGTTTTTTATATGCTGTTGAATACTGTATCCTACAGCACTGTAAGTTAACAGCAAGTAAACTTATGTTGTAAAAAATAGCTTCAGAGTATCTTGAGATCAGAACTACAACTTAAAAATAGAAAATGACAGATATTATATTGCTAACAGTCTGGAAATCTCATAGGGTGCATTATGGTGAATATACTGTACATTTCTATCTTACAAGGCATATTGAATTTGAGACTCTGGTATGTTTCAGGGAGGTTTTGTGTGGAAAAACATAAAAATACTTATTAATCTACCCTTTGAACAATGTATGAGGAAGTTCATATACTGCCTTGGAAACACTTCCAGAGTAGAAACAGTGTTTTTTAGCATTTGAATTTTTTCCACATTAGAATAAAAACTGAAAATTTACATTTTTCTAATTTTTTTCCCCCCATGTATCCACCAATCCCAAACAAAAGCCAAGTGGCAGCATGGCACTGGATGATTTTAATTTCCACTCAAAATTTGAACTCCAACAAGTTTTAGCATAAATTTATACTTATTGTTGAGCATCAGCAGTTGAAGAAAGGGATTTTGATTCCAAAAGTTCAGTGCACAGCAGGGCTAAGACAGATCTGCTCATCTCCTGACAACTCATCTCTGATGCCTAGTTAACTGAAAGTTGATTATAGATGAAGCTGAGAACAGGACAAGCTTTGGCACAGTGATGTGAACTACGCTTTTGAACCACACGAAGATGTTCTCTTTCTCCCCTCACTTTGCTTCTGGTTGTGTATTAGTATCTCTGGGAGATACTAACTATGGGAGGAGTAGGAAAATGAATTCAGAATATAGAAAATAAAAAAACTCCATAAAGAAAAAATACACCCTCTCAAAATCCCCTCACAACTCCAAGAAGCTTAAGAAGTAAAAGGTATGAAAAAAAATCAGAAAAGACAAAAATATTATAAAATATATATATTAGATTGTAAAAGAGCATATCCTTCCTGTAAGGCCTAGCATTCTTCCATGTTATGCTTGTAAAGTGTATTGTTTGGTTTTTTTTGCCCTGCATTCTCTATGTCAAAGGTATAGAGATACGAGTATTTTGGATAGGGAGCATTTTCACTGCGAGCTTTGACAACAGAGATACAAGAGGGCTGAAGGAAGTGTGTCAGCCCTTTAGCATTGCAAACGCAACAATCAGGCACAATCAAGTGCCAATAAGTGTGGACATTTTAATGACAGTTACATAGTTTCCTATGTTCCATTCCTATTTCCTGTATACTACTTTAACTACTTAAAAAATTGCAAAGCAGTACTGCAGGAATTACTAATTCAAAGATGGTTACAGCTGGTAGGAGTTCTTGTGGCTACTGTGTCCATTTGACTTGAATCAAACATCCTTGTGGCAAGAGATTTCTTGAAGTTGTTTTTGGAATGGGATGCTTAAAATACTATAAATAACAGTAAGGCAAAATTCACCTATTTTTTTAAAAAAGAAAAAATGCTGCATGGAATTACCAGTTATTCTGTGCAAGAACTAGTCTTGCTGGAGCTTATCTTTTCTCTAAATTGTAGATGCAGAGGCAGGTAGCAGTATAATCAAAAGGTTAAAACCACAAAAACATCTCAAGCAATACATACAACAATATCAGTTCTACACTTATACCTGGTAAACTTAAACTCTATCTCAGGGAGTCTGAAATAATTTCTATTTACTGCTATCCATCTCAGCTTAATGCTGAATATTAGGGCATACATATGCATGTCTTTCATAAAGGCAGAGGTACAAGAAGTAAGACAATACTTGTTTGCAAGCAGCAGAGAAACAGCAGGACTTGTTTCCATAGGCTATTCAAAAGCATTAAACAAAACAAAACAAGCCAGAACACACAAGCAATCAGAAGCACACATGCTCAATTGTCAAGTTATTTTTATCTGCCTTTCTGGCAGCGTGATAGATTTCCTCCATTTTAAGGAACCAAACAAAGCCTATGACATCTCCAGAATGCTGCTTCAGCTCAGTTTAACCCATGCCAACTCGGGATCCTAGGAAGTTTGGAATAAATGGCTTGGGTAAAAGCACTAGAATAGATCCAAGGGCCAAACAGAGTATCTTGTGTCCTTAGCTGCCTGCAGCTGTGGAGATTGTGAATTTCACTGCAGAAGGCTTCCAGAAATGTTAAAGACAGTACCTAAAGGGGTTTCAGTGGTAGGCAAGACGATACTTATTAGTGCAGCCAGCTCTCTGAACTACTGACTGGATCCCTCTGCCTCTCTGCCCCTTATATATTTCACAAGGGCTTTAATACTCCCAGGAAAATTGAAAGACCAAGTACCTGTGAGTACAGAAATACAGAATTAGATAGGCTAAACTTTATAACTGGTTCTCCTTCTTCCTGACCTCATTCAAGAATTAAGAATATGTAAACTGTATTTCCTATATGAGCCACACCAACTTCTGTAGTAGAAATGTTTAGTAATCTGTACCACCAATGGCTGAGATGGGTAAGATTTATTAACACACTGATGCATTCAAAACAGTGCATTGAACTTTTAGTTTGGTGATAAGCTTTAGCAAACTTAACTTGCGCTTAATATTGTTTTTCATCTAGTAAATGCTTATTTATGGTTCCCTAGGAGCTCCTCTCTATCTGTGTTTTAAAAGTTCATATGTCTTTTGGCTTCCTTCATGTCATGAAAAGTGTTTTCTCTGCTCATTTACAGACTGCTGTGCAAAAAGCAGCCTCTGGAAATGGCTGGTATGCAGCATATCGTAGTCTACAAATCTGATAAAAAAGATAGCATTAAATCTTTTAAAAGCTACAGGCAGCCCTGCTATTTGCATCTTCTCCTTGCAGAAACAATTTGATGCTCTTCATATGAAGAAAGTAAAGGTCTGCAGTGGTACCTGACATTAATGGGCAGATATTTCCTATTGCCTTTTTTGATGACTCCAACTGGGTACTCCCTGGCACCAGCATGTGGAGTACCAGGAACACTACACTGGTGACTTCTCACAGAAGTGTCACTAGGGAGAAGGCACAGAGAGTGATGGATAAGGGAAGAGGGTGCATAAAAAAACCATAATTCAAAGCCTCTTGTCCACAAGGTCAAACAGGTCTATGCTCACGTTCAGAGAATGCAGGATGGATTCCGCAGGTTTTGGCCAACTTTTACCGTCTGAGAGCTGAGTGCAGCACAGACCCTTTTGGCAGTAGGACCCTGCCCGAGGGCTGGAGAGCTGCAAAAGCACCTTTGCAGGGGCTTCATTTGTTGATCTCAATGCCTGCTGTCCAACCCTCAAGGATGGTCTGCACTTAAAAGCTGCAGGAGAGCTCTTACTGTTCAATATATTTCAGTATATGTGATAATTTAGTTTCTCATCAAATGTAACAGGGAGCACACATATTTGTCCTAGCCATTTCTACCCACACAATGTGTGTTTATTCATTACCCACTCAGCTATCTGTCTTTAATTAGCTCCTCAGCTGAGTACTTCAAGCTGTGCTGTGCACGTCTGCAATGTTTCTTGTTTTACTAATGAATTTAATTTCCTTGATCATAGCTCAGTTGCTATGAACTACTGACTCTTCATGTGTAAATAAGAGGGAGGAGATGTGGAGGGTGCCAGGCTTGCTCTCTGTGATAAGTGATGTTGTTTACTTGCCTAAGTTTCTTCAAGAGTGTAAGTGCAAGTAGGAAACGGGGAACAAGAAACAAGGTGAAGAGAGAAATCTACAGCATAACCTGTCACTTCTCTAAAGAACTCAAGGAAAAGGTCAAGTCTAATCATTCTTCCCACAATGCATATTCAATACATTCCACAGAATTAAGAATCCCTGGAACCCAGAAAATGAAAATTTACAGACAAATGCTGGAAAAATTTGAATATTATTTAAGAAGAATTTTGATATTTACATATTGAGCTCACAGAGGAAAAGAAAAATACAAGGCAAATCATGGTGTAATTTCCTTACTTTCAGGCACAAAACTGCATAGAATAAGGCTGATATGGACCGAGTCCGATAGCTTTACGTGTTATGTTTTCTTTCAACATCAAAAAGTATTTTTTGGAGGCAGGACACTGTCTTGTTTTGTCCTGATAAATCACTAAGCATATATGCAATTTCCTGTTGGTTTTAGATCTTTCTTGTTTTGAAGTTTTGTGATTGGTAGCAGTTAGAGAACTGACACATGTGGAAAGACATCTTCTACATGTTGGTTGAGCTACTGCACCAGTAGTAGTTACCTATTAGCAGGATTGTCCTGTAAAACACAGGAAAAGGAAAGGCCTGACTTACAGATCTTGGTTTTTTAAAAAAAAAAGAAAATCTACCTCTGCCCTTTTCCTGATTCATAAGGCATAATACATTTAACAAGCATCTGAGAACTGGAGCATGTGAAATGTGGGGACAATCTAAGGGAACTGGGTTTGTTTATCCCAAGAAAGGCTTGGAGGGAAGGTAATTGCTGTCTTCACTGCCAGATGGATAGTTCTAAAGAAGACATATCCAAGTTTTTCTTAGAGGTGCAAAGCAAAAGATTCAGAAAAAGCAGTCACAAATTGCAACACAGAAAATTTCCACTGGATGTAAGGAAAACACTTTTGTAATTGGAGTGGTTAAGCACTGGAATAGGCTACCCAGCAAGGTGGCATCCTTAGAAATGTCTATAAAATTAATAGAAAAAGCCCTAAGTGACTTGATTTGGTTTTGGAGGTAGTCCTGCTTTGAGAAGGAGATTGAACTGAATAATCTCAATAGGTCACTTCCAACCTAAATTACCTAATTATTCTAAGCTTTAGTCTTTCAGCTGAACTCAGAATAGCTTACATTTTATGATCTTTAAGATTTTAATGTCTTGCTCTGTCTTGTGAGAAAGACAAAAAGCAATTTACATAAAGCAATTTGCTTTTGAAATATTGTTTTATTGTTGTGTTTAATATTGCTGGCTTACATATGTCCTTTTCAAACAACTGTTAAGTTTCCCCTCACCCCCTCTAAATGAAAATGAAAACATTTTCAGTACAATGCAAAAGAACTTTATTAACTAAGGGCTAAAAGAAAGAGAAGGACAATAATGAACTCTATACATTTTTATTATTTAAAGGTTCCAACAGTTCATGGATTCAAGCAAAAACTCAACAAACACTGTTCTTTATGTGTTGCCGTGGGAAGTTGTTATCAAACTGCTAACAATGACATATCTTTATCTTGAATTTACAGCTTCAGATGCTGGTTTCCTTTTTTCTCAAATCCCGTCTTATTGCTTTAAGAATCTTAATTTTATTTAGTTGTATCTTGGACTACACTATAACAGATTTTATGAGACTGAGATAACTGTAATGCACAGTATGATAATAATATTTTTATTTAATGACTGACTGTCCTTATGAGATCCCAAAATTGCCTAATGGTATTATGAAGAAAAAATTGCTTAGCCACCTGAAATACAGTGTGTGTACAGAGAACAGGAAACTTCAGAATATGGATGGGTAAAATATTGGTAAATCATGTTATAATTTAAGCAGGACTGAAGCTACTGGAAGAATGTTTACTTTTAGTTTACAAAAGCAAAACCTCAAAAACCTCTCTCAGCATAGAGAATCACTTTGCATTTAAAGAAAGAAAAGGAGTGTCCCTCCCATGAAGCAAATATTTCATTGAGATTAGTTTTCTAACAAACCCTTGTCATTGTTAGAAAGGACTTAATGTTTTGAAAGTTTTGAAGGAAATGAAAGTTTCTTGAAAGTGTTAGAGAAATGTAACCACATCAAGCTCGTTTGTTTGAAAATTTTATTCTGATCTGGACATTTTATACAGTCTTTTAGTTCAAAACTTCATTTTTGAAATAGAGTTAAATGGTGATGAAAACCCTGTTTTGTAAAATGTTGAAAGTCAAAGTCACAATGATGTCCTTCCATCAATGGGAAATGGACTTGATAACCAACATGTTCTGTCTCAAATGACTTATGTTTTTCAGTATATAAGGCAAGAGTTTTTGAGAATTTTCTTTCTTTTTGGAGTGGGAAAAAGTATTTCCTGGGACAACTCTTTTTCTAGTATATTTTTGGCAGCGTCTTAACTTCCCTGGGAGGTATTCTGCCAACAATGGATTAATTTTACTTCTGCCAGCATTTGAAACACGTAATTACAGTTTGGACCAATAAATTCCTTTGAATTTAACCTTATCATAGCAAACCTAGAAGAAATGGTAGTCAAGTGAATGGAACACAAATACATGCACTGTGCTATGCATTTAATAATTGATTTACACTAGTTCAGTTTCTCTGTTTTCAAAAGCATGATTTGCTTTTGCAGTGATTAGGCAAAAGTTTTCCATCAGCAGGAGTTCATGAAACCAAGGGCAAATAACAAAATATACATGTTGGGAATTGATTAGTTAAAGAAAAGGCTGAAAAGAAGGTTTTGAAACAATAAGTCACGTTTTTCTCTTTTTCCATGAATGCTTCATTGAAAGTTCTCATGAAAAATATTGCTCCTCTGAATTAGATCAAATCAGATGTGGAGGTGATTATTCACAAATTAGAGTTGAAATACAGGGATATAAAAATGTTAGAATTTGCTGCTTAATATTGTAAACTTGAAAGTTTTATGATTCTGCCAGCTTAGCTAATACCTTCGAAGTACAGATTACTGTAAGCTTCTAACGGTAAATGGATAGAATTGCTCTGAACTGCTTCAATAATAAAAAAATATGATTTTGTAAAGTAAAGGATTTTCTTCATCTCATTTTAATTCTCTGAGCTGATTCAAAATTAAAACCTTTACTGAAATTATCAGTATTTTCAAGTCTCTTCTTTGTTTGCCTTGAAGAACCAAGCTGGCATCTCACAAAAGGTAAGTTTTAAGCATGGAAAGGAGGAAAAATGAAGGGGAATTACAACCTTTCCTCTGAAAACTGCTCCCTAAATATTGAATTTATGGCACTTCACAGATTGCAACACTAGTTTGGAACACAGCATATTCAAACACAGAAATTTAATAGTGGAAGTTATCTATGGCATTATCATTGGAAAAGGGAGTGAGTAGGCAATTATTCATATTTCTTTTACAATTTTCTAGCCCTTCCCACACTACATTTACAAGTTTTTCCAGAGAAGACAAAGGTTAGGAAAAACCATTAAAATATAGATCAGAGAAAAGAAACAGGATGTTAATTTTTCATTTATCTATTCTATTTCTCTCAAACTAACGCTATATTCTCTTTCACCAGTTTAGGCTTCTAATCACTTGCCAAAAATGCATAACTTTTCAAGCCTGTGTTAAAATGTACTAAAATTGTTCCTTTGGGAATCTCACCACAGTTCTACATAAAAATCTAGAATGACCTGCTTCATTGAGAGAGATCAGTTTACCTTTTTTAAAAAATCCTGGTAAGAACTGAGTAGGACATGATATAAAAAAAAAATACTGTTTATATACACATATTATATATATATCTATAAAATAGGACTTGATAAGGGGAAACTTTTGAACAAAATCTGTCAGAATTCAACCCTACAATTAAAGGATGGGAAGAGTAGCCTGTAGGATGAGAAATCATTACAAAGAGCAGCTGTGATTGTGGAATACACCCCTGACCTTTCTTTTTATCCAATCATTGGAGAGAAAAGGTGCTTGTATTGAGACATAAATAGAATTATCTTGGCTTCCTAGTGCAGAGATTAGTGGTGCAAGTTTAATGAGCAGCAAAGATCTCTAACTTCTTCTTATTAGTTTCTCCACCTTGGTGGTTGAACATTTTTTGATGTTACTTGTGTTGTATGCCAAGTATTAGGTGCTGTGAGGTTAGACGAGCCCCCTGGATATCCTCCATCCTACTGCCACTCACTTATCTATGTCTAAATGAGAGTGAATTTGCATAACTTACACATAGTGATGAACAAGGCTGACCCCACTCTACCTCACCTTGCCTTTTTCTGTTCCTTCTGCTCTTTAAATGTCAGTCAGTGCTGCAAGAATATGCAGGGCAAAAGAATTAAAGTGAGAAAGAGTTCAACTTAAAAATGAATATATATAATTCCCTCCACATTATACTTGATTTCTAAGATTACTCAGGTTTATGGGGTGAAGTTTAAAGGTGGCTGTAAATTTGTACGTGTAATTGGTAGGACTCCAGCAACTTCTCAACCCCCAGTTTAGCCACAGGTTTTCTAGTTCCTTATTGCTTTACTGACATCTCCTCATCACTTGTCTGTACACCATAGGAATTCTTTTATCTTTTCATTCTTAGATTTCATATCCTGCACAGTTTTGTTTTTTTTTTTACTTTGCTATAGGTAAGTAGTAAGATAGTAATATGCATTACAATCACATAGATGGTAAAATGTTTGAAATTATAATTAAAGGACAACTTTAAGAGAATATGAGTTTAATATGAACAGCTACTCTATGTTATCTATCAGACTAACTGCTCTTACTAAAATTCCCAAGAAATCTAGAGACAATACTTTACATGAAATGCTTCAGATACTTCTTTTTTTTTTTCATTAAGGAAGATAAAATTAACTGTAATATAATCATAATGATGACTAGAATTTGAATAAAATTAGCTCTTAATTGCATTTGAATTCTGTATCTCTGAAACATAAAGCTTATAACTCCCTTATGGAATTTCACAATTTTTTTACTTTTATGGTGAGTTGGAGAATTGACCATGGGCATTGATTGCCATACCTTTTCATTACTTCAGCAAATATGTAAAAAGAGTGAAATTCATTCAGTAAAAGTTAATTGATATTCTAATGAACTCTCTTCTGTAGTTTGTACCAACATACACATTTAGGTAGAATTGAATGCATATGAGAATTAATTAATAAGAGACAGGTTCATTACTACCTTAAAAAAGGTTAAAACAGGTTTAATGTCTGGTTTACATTTCACGATGAATCTGGGAAGGGCAGAGATGCAAACAGAGGAATTGTGTTATTCCTCATACCTAAATCCAATATATCTCTAAAACAGATGTGACTTTGATTTTAAAAGATAGCAGAGGGTGCAAAGAAAAAGTAACTGAGAGGAAAATATACAGTAAAATGAACAAGATAAAATGCATTTTCCCTCAAAACAGATACTCAGCACATAATGCCTTCATGACCCTAAGGAAAAGTCTCCAGCAATGTAAATTGCTTTCATAATGAAAATACACAATGAATGACAGTGTAATCTATAATACATTACCAGGTACTAAGCAAAAGTGTCATAAATCTCACTCTTTTGAACCAAGCACACAGACTTTTTCCTTCTTTCTCCTGCTCTATTTTCAGGCATCCAGTTGCTTCAGTCAGACATAAAAATACATGCCCAATAGGACAATGGCTAAATTGTATGTGATTTGTACTTCTTCCTGCTTTGTGAGATAACTATAATCTGCTTTCTGAAAGGAAAGAGAACAAAACTTGAAAATGAGTGGGATACATTACAGAATATTAATTTATAACCTCTGAGCCAGTATGTTTCTATGTTAAAACTGTGTCACTTTACAAGTATTTATGTATGCAAAGTTTAAACTAAAAGAGAATTTTATGGTTATATTATAAACTTCAGAAAAAGGTGGTTTACTGTAGAAATATTGGCAGCTTATAAATAATTAATCTTATCAATTCCTTGTGGGGTTTTTAGTTAATTTAAAAGAAACATTATATTCAGGGTGGTATGTAGAAAAAGCAGTCAATGTTTCTTACAGTGTTCTAGAGACTTAGTTTCTCCCCCAAAAAAAGAGTAGGCGAAAACAATCTAGAATGATTAGCTGAATTTAGGTATTATCACAAAGAAAGAAAATATTTTTGGAACTTAAATAATTCCAAGCAGTCAATGACCCTGAGGTTAGCTCAGTTAGTTGGAGCATGGTGCTAGTGACACCAAGGTTGTGGGTTTGATCCCCATATGGGGCATTCACTTAAAAGTTGGGCTTGGTGATCCTTGTGGATCCCTTCCAACTCGGAATATTTTGTCATCTCCGCGAATGTTTGAATGTTGTTTGCACTGCCTACCACTCCCCATCCATCAGACCTCAAGACAATTCCAAGCTGATTTGGAATTCCAGAGACATTAGGTCTTCTCATTTTGGTACTGTCCACCATGGATCATTTAGGGTAGAGTTTATCTTGTTGAAAACTTACAAATCAGAAAGTTATATGTCATACTCATAGGTTTTTGATGTCTAACATCAGAGACTCAATCACTTGAGTTGTAATTATAGTGCTTCTGAGAACTAGTTACAAATTAAAAAGGATGAAAAAACCAATAACCAGTGCTAGGAGCACTTTCCTGTTTAGAAAGGATATGAGAACACACATGAGAGAAGCCACGAGAGGACATACTTTATCCTGTGTCCACCTTTAAATTTCTTGACACACTTCAGGATGACAGAGAAGGGCCTTAAATGCATATGAAGAGTGGAGCTTTTCCAGCTTCTATTTTCAGGACAAGCAGTTTTAATCAAACGGCCAGAAACAGCCTATACTTGAATGAGATAACCAGCCTCAGCCTAAGCGTTCCTGAGAGGTTGGAAAATGAAGAGTTCTCTTAGAAATATAAAGACTCTGCAGGAGGGCATTCAAGTACTGCTTGCCAGAGAAAATATTTCTGCACAAAAACTAAAATAAATTCTAGTTAAACTTCACAATAAAAGTTAATTATGCAGTATGAAATAGGGTTAAAGGTGAAGTGATAGTCCTAAGAATTGGAAATGACGTTATTTAAATCAGATATTAAACAACTGTAAGAGTGGATTTGTTTACTTAGAAAGTTGTAGAAAAATGACCTAGTGGGTCGTTCTTTTCTCTTGGGTCTCTGAGGAAAGAAATTGCATACGAAGAATAATTAGCTTGATTAACTGAAGTGGATAATCCCTACCCAAATCCTAAGTGAAGGCTGTTGTTTATCACCCTCAAAAAATCCACTGAAAAAATGAAATGAGTCTGAAATAGTACTCCTTGGTTGTCAGGCTGCTTTTGTTGAAAGGAAACTTTTCTCTCTCCTGTTGTAATTGCACTGTAAGGCTAAGATATTTTTTTCCCGAGACAAGTTCAGGATGTTGAAAGTGTACTTAATTTGCAAGACAATGAAAATGGACTAAGCATGCACACAAAACAGTAAATTTATTTTCACTAAGAGTAACAGTTCTGAGTTCTGAGTCACCAACCTGTGTAAGTAGTACTTAGGGAATACAAAAACATACCTTACTAAGGATACATGCCTGTGTGCACTGACCCTGGCAGTAGCTGTCTGGATTAGATAACTATAAAGTGTTTTTAATATAAACCTGGAGTCACAAAAAATGCTCATGTCCAAACCACTATCTGAATAAATAAGCCAACTCTCATGGAACATTCTAAAAGAAAGTACAAGATGAAAGACAGAAGTGATATTTAGAAGTGAAAGAAACAAAGCACCAAGTAATGAAAGGAGTAATGATGAGCCATGGTCAAAATCATGAATAGAGGAACTCAAGGTATATTTCCCCTGAGAACATAGAGTCATATGCACACATGCACAAAAAAAATCAATGCACTGATATAGGAACTGAGTTTTGATTTGTTCCTGAATGTCTGTCATCTGCCATACTTTTTTGTCTGTCACTGAAGATTCTACGTGAACACTGCTGATACTGGTCTTCATGAAAACTTAGCCTAGAAAGGACCGGAATCAATGCAGCTACTTCCTCCTCCACATATTGAAGATTAAAGATAATAGAAATAAAACAAAAAAATTATCCGTGATTCAGTAATTGAAGTCTTACTGTGAGGATAAGAACAGTACAGGGGTGGAGACAGAAAAAAAATCTGAACTGTGTAAAAAACATCTCCCCCTTAAATTCTGTCTTTGTTTCAGAGGAAATGGGACAAAAATAGAACCAAGAAGAAAAGCAAATCTAGAGCAGAATAGTCAGTCTATTCCCCTCTGGGCTTATAAAGAGCAGACTCAAATGAAAATCATTGAAAGTCCTTGGGAAAAGGACACTTTTAGCAGGTTACATATATAGGAGCTTTGTGAATACTGGTGTTTTCCTAAGGGGAATGAAAAAAATTCTTGAGAAGGTGCCAGGAGTCATAAAAGTAATTTTGATTCAGTATGATTATTGATGAAATCTCTGTAACAATAGCCCCAGTATAGTAAGCTAAGCTCTTCAGTTCGGTTTCAAAAGAAATTACCAGATCCATTTTTACAGCCTTGATCTACCACCTCAGGCTGAGCTTAGACATCAAAAATCCCTCAACATATTTGTGTACTTATCTAAAGAGAGAGGGCTCAAGGTGCCTCTTTGCAGTGGAATAGCATAAAGAGATGGACAAGTTCTTTCTCTTACTAATTGGTCAAGGCTAAATGCAGTGAGGCTGAGGAATCACAGAATCACAGAATAACTACGTTGGAAGAGACCTCAAAGATCATTGAGTCCAACCCACACCCTAACACCCCAACTAGACTATGGCATCTAGTGCCATGTCCAGTCTATTTTTTAAACACGTCCAGAGACGGTGACTCTACCACCTCCCTGGGCAGTCTATTCCAGTGCTTTATTATTCTTTCTGTGAAGAACTTTTTCCTAATATCCAGCCTATACCTTCCTAGACACAGCTTGAGACAGTGTCCTCTCGTTCTGTCAGTTGCTGCATGGTGGAAGAAGCCAACTCCCAGCTGAGTACAACCTCCTCTCAGGAAGTTGCAGAGAGTGATAAGGTCACCTCTGAGTCTCCTTTTCACCAGGCTAAACAACTTTAGCTCCCTCAACCATTACTCATAGGGCTTGTGCTCCAAGCCCCTCACCAGCCTTGTTGCCCTCCTCTGGATACGCTCAAGTATCTCCACGTCCTTCCTAAACTGAGGGGCTCAGAACTGGACACAGTATTCAAGATGTGACCTCACCAGTGCTGAGTACAGGGGAAGAATTACCTCCCTGCTCCTGCTGGCCATACAATTCCTAATGCTGGCCAGGATGCCGTTGGCCTTCTTGGCCACCAGGGCACACTGATGGCTCATATTCAGTTGGCTGTCAATCAGTACCCCCAGGTCCCTTTCCACCTGGGCGCTGTCCAGCCACACTGTCCCCAGCTGGTAACGTTGCAGGGGATTTTTGTGGCCAAAGTGCAGAACTCAGCACTTAGACTTATTAAACTTCATCCTATTGGGCTCCGCCCATCCGTCCAACTGATCCGGGTCTCTCTGCAGAGCCCTCCTTCCTTCCAATAGATCAACACAAGCTCCCAGCCTGGTGTCATCTGCAAATTTACTAATGAAAGACACAATACCCTCATCCATGTCATCAATAAAAATGCTGAACAGAACTGGTCCCAGCACAGACCCCTGAGGGACACCACCTGTGACTGGCCGCCAGCTGGATGCAGCACCATTCACCATCACTCTCTGGGTCCGACCATCCAGCCAGTTCTTGACCCAGCAAAGAGTGCTCCTGTCCAAGCCGTGGGCTGCCAGCTTTTCCAGGAGTATGCTGTGGGAGGCAGTGTCAAAGGCCTTGCTGAAATCCAAATAGACAACATCCACAGCCTTTCCTGCATCTATCAGGTGGGTCACCTGATCATAAAGAGATCAGGTTGGTCAAGCACGACCTACCCTTTGTAAACCCATGCTGCCTAGGTCTGATACCCTGGCCATCCTGTAAGTGCTGCTCAATAGTTCTCAGTGTGAACTGTTCCATTACCTTACCTGGTACTGAGGTCAGGCTAACTGGCCTGTAATTACCAGGATCCTCCTTCCTACCCTTTTTGTAAAAAGGCATCACATTGGCCAGCTTCCAGTCTTCCAGAACCTCACCAGTGAGCCACGACTCTTGGTAAACGATGGAGAGTGGTTTTGCAAGCTCATCTGCCAGCTCCCTCATCACTATGGGATGGATCCCATCTGGTCCCATTGATTTATGAATATCCAAGTTTCTCAATAGTCCTCTGACTGCCTCTTTTTGGATAACAAAAAAACCAACTATTCTTCTCCCTGATACCACCTACCAATCCCTGAGGACAAGCTATCTTCTCACCAAAGACTGAGGCAAAGAACGCATTAATCACTTTCACCTTCTCCTCAGGGTGGCAGCAGCCGTCCCTGTGGGATGGGTCCAGTTGGCATATAGGACCCACTGTTCCCCTAGGAAGAAGGAGAAGGAGTCCAGGTCTTACTGCACTAGTATTAGTACAAGTGCAATAGGTTTGTAAAGAGGTTTCGATCACTGTCTGAAAGTTAGGTAAAGAGCAAAAATGATTAATTAGTGGTTCTATGTTGGCCTTTTTTTTTCTAGATCCTGCACAGAACACATTCACTTGAGGGAAAATGAGAGTAGTTTCCTTCTTTATCCAATGTTACTCTGGAGTCTCAGGATTGATTTTCACTGTTTATACTTTTAATTCCAGTTCAGGATTAGAGGATCTCGAGAATCTGCTGGTGAAATGCCATTGCTATTCTGTAAGTGCAATGCTCAGATAGTGGTCAGAATGCTTTAAGTCTGGATAGACATGACATTTGCTCAAAATCCTTGCTCAGTCTTTGGATCATTGCAATACAATGCCAAAAAGCCCCACCAAATTCATATCCTAGTTATCAACCTATTCTTTATAAAATTGCATACGTCTGCTTTTCTGTGAGATCACCACTTATAAAAATCATTAAATATTTAGAAAGCATTCCTCAACACTAAAGTAGCAAATAGGAAAGAGACACCTTGGATATTTATGGGATTTTGGTCACAGTGTTTTCATCATTCTGGTAGAACAGAAACAGAATTAAACAGAATTTTAGAATGGTAACAAAGATCTTTTGTGCTGGCTACTTTTCAGGATGCAAAAACATTGTTTTGTGACATGTAGTTGAATACAAAAAAATACCTGTAAATCATGAAGATGGATAGTTACACATGAACAAATTTTCTGAATTTTATTTCCAGCAATAGCCACCATTCAAGATTGGCCAAACAGCCTTAGTCTAGTCATAAAACAGGGGAATAGAAAAATGTTGGGGTTTGGAAGGGGGATGCTGGGTCTTCTTGATGGAATGGAGGTCCTGGGGGGTCTTAGGGGGAGGGGGAAGGAAAAGGGTGTTTTAAACTGCTCACTGGCTCCCTGTTCTGTTGTAAAACCTTGTTTCTTTTTTCCTTAAGAAAGAAAGCCGAATGTGCCGGGATGGGGTTCTCCCCCCACCGCCCTCCGGGGCTGGCAGGGGGAATGAAGCAGCCTCTGTTCCTGCTCGGTCTCTTGCTCGAGGGAGGTGGACGTTGCCCCAGCCATCTCCCTACAGTCTTCCCTATGTCAGGAGAGCAGCTGCGGTCGACTGGTGTGGAGCCCCATCCTCACTCACCGCGAATCGGTGCCAGGGGGGAGGGGTCTCTCTCTCGTCCCGGTTCCTGCGGTGGAGGAACAGCAGTGGCAGGGGATGGGGCAGCACGGTTGCGGTGCCAGGGGGAGACACAGGAGCAATGCTGCTGGCAGTGGTCGTGCCCGTGGCCAGCGCCTGCGCCACAGCAAGCTCAGGTCCCTTGCCAGCGCAGCGCGGAGTGTGCGGACCTGGTGCAGGGGGGCGGCCGGTGCGGAGACGGCGCAAGCGGCGGCAGCTCCTGGAGGCAGCTCCTGGCGGCAGCTGGGCCTGAAGACAGCGCCTGATGTGGCAGCAAGCCCAGGTCTCTCGCTGGTGCGGCACGGACCCGGCTCGCGACTTGGTGCAAGCAGTGGCAGCTCCTGGCCGGCACACAGCAGCACTGCTCCCTATCCCCCTGGGCAGCAGCCAGACCTGGCTCTGGGCAGTAGTGGCTGATCCCGGCCTCGCTGGCATGGGTGACAGTGGGTGCTGCTGGCCCTGCACTGCCAAGAAGGAGCCCGGTAGGGGGTCTCTCAGTCTCGGCCAGGGGCAGCAGCCCCGGAGCGGCCTCTGCATGGTGGTGTGGGTGCAGCGGCTGCTCTGGTCAGCTCCTACGGTCCCGCTGGCCTTGGGGACCCCTGTTGGGGGTGTTCCTGTGGACGGCGGGTGCCCGGGGGGGGGCGGCAGCCACTCCAAGGGTGTCGCGGGTGACCCACGGCCAGTAAAGATGGAGCCTCCAAGCACCAAATACGCAGTTTTTGGTGGGAACTGCCATTTTGCCTGGAAGTTAAGAACCCGGAAGAGAGGTGGAGCCTGGACCACTGGCCAATCAGAAGATGGCTAAGCCGGGAAGAAGACAGCGAGATTCACGCAGGACTTGGAGGGCTTAAAAAGGCTGACCACTGAAGTCCTCGCTCTTGTCAGCTTCCTGTGAGCTGGGGAGCAGAACGGCCCCTCTCCTCCCAGCTTCCAGGCCCCATAGCTTGACTCTGCCCACCTTCATCGGCACCAGAGCCAAGCCAACATAATTGCAAGTGAAAAGCTTCCCCGAGTGACTCCCTGGGGTGGGGGGTGCTTTTCACTTCTTTTGTGTTTTTGCAGAGACTTTCAGGGCTAGGAGTGATACCACCAGAGAGAGAGAGAGAGGGAGAGAGAGAGAGAGGCAGTTGCCCTTTCCTTTCCCCTGCTTTTTCCTCAGCCAGCCTACCTGGTCTTTGAGAAGTAGTTTGTGTATTTCCTTTTTTTTTATCTTTCCCTTTTGTGTGACTTTGTTGTGTGTATTTTTGTGTTAAATCTGGGGTTTCATAAGTTGTTTTCTCCCCCCTGGTTGAGCCTCAGACGAATAAACTGTTTCCCTGCTGTTCAAATTCTGTTTAGTCTTTTCATCATTGTTGGGCATGCCCCTAGTGAAAAACAGAGGTTCAAACCACCACAAAAAATAAAATTGTCATTTGTGACATTTAATAAAAGTGTCATTTGTGAAATCTAAATTTCTGAAAGAAGCATTTAGTTATTTTTGCTACAGGAGAACAATTACAATTCTGCAGTGGACTGTGTTCTTGATTTTCCTTGGTTTGTATCAAACAAATTGCACTGAGATGAATGATTTTCAGATTTACTTTAATCAGTCAATGGTTAATTGTTGTGGCCTCAGTCAATTATGAAATTCTGTAGGAATTTGATGAGTATGGAGGAAGTGAACTGCATGGGACAACAAATATTTTTGCTTTCTTTAATTCTCCTTGCCTCAAAAAACAAGCTTTCAGTTGTCTCTTCTTAAGGACTGCAAAGGCCAGCAGCCCTGTGATAGTTTTACAGTTCTCAGGTACAATTGTGACTGGGACTAGGTGAGGTGTCAGTGTCCCTAGATGTTACAGAGGTAGCTATGAAGTGTGTGGGAAATTATACTTTAATTGTGATAAGAAAATATGACTTCACATGCTGCAAACTATTGCTGGACTATGGGTTGGTACAACAGGTGCCATGGACAATCCTCAGGGCAATATGATATAAGCTGTCACAGTTCTGTCAGACTCTGCAACCACAGTGAGAAATTCTTCTAAATAGGTAAATTTTTATTCGACTGGTTAGGCACTCCTACTTTTTCCACCTTCTTTTGAAGCAGACCAAAAATCTGCATTTCTTTGCCAGTCTTCATAAATACTGTAGCTGAATTCCATTTATATGTGGAACTGAACTGAACACATGAACTGAGCAGTGATAAGAATCAGCATCTTTACTCAACACTAATAATGTTGGTTTTGATGCATGTAATACACACACAAAAAAGTTAATTAGTTTGTGGTGTTTTTTGTTTAACATTTGGTGATTTTTTTTTAAATCCTTTCCCAGAAATTAAGTACTTTGGATTTTTCTTCCAATTTGAACAAATGCAGTTTGAAATTTTTGAATTTTCTCCAGGACCAAAGCCTGGATTTCCACAAGATGAGACAGTAGTAGTTAGGGATACAGCAGCTGTTGTATATGTTCAACACTGAATACAAAGAGGAATGCTTCGTAAATGCACTGAGAATATAAAATGGGAGCTTTTACTAACTTCAAATGACTGGTGTTTATACTATCTCCTGTGAGAAAACTTTTTGACAATAATACATGGTTAGGGAAATAAATTAAAATTTATTCATAGGCAAAGTTTGTTTTAAAACTACGAATCGTATCTGTAGAGTTCATAGAGAAAATTAAATTAATCAGGATGTTAGGAATACACCCATTCAGTTTCCAAAATGGTTGTGTCACTCAGTCACTCTCTAATAAAGGCTATTGCCTGCTCAATGAGGTTTCATTTGTACTAATACTTAGAAATGGCTCACACTTTAGAGACTGGTATTTCTAGAAGCACTCAGATTCAGAATATGAGGCATACAGGTACAAGAAAGATGCTATTTGTTATTTCTTTGTCATCAGTTGTAAGAACACATGGCAAAAATGTTTCTCAATCATAGTTGAGACACAAACAAATACAAAATGACCTGTGCTTAGTCAAACACCATAAATAACAGGCAACAAATAGATGATGTGAAAGCTTTCAAACACCCCATGATATTTGTTTCTGCTCATTAGGCATCAGATTCATAAACAAAAGCTGGAGGAATCATTTGCACAATGCAGAAAGACCACAAACATAAAAAGAGACAGAACACATTCGGTTTTACAACTGAGCAATTGCCTAGGGTTTTGAGGCATTGGACTGGGATCCAGAAATCTCACATTTGTACTCATCCTGCAGGATGACTCTGAGTCTGCTATTTCCTCTCAGTTGGGATTAATTACTTTAGCTTAAGGGAGAGATAATGATACTGACCTCCTTTGCAAAGTACTTAGAACTATGCAGATAGAAGTCATGTAGCTGTAAAAAGGTAGAGGAAGAAAGAAGAACTATAATCATCCTGGTTGTGTCATGTTAGATGCTGCTTAGAACCAGGTTATTCTCACTAATCTGCAGGTTTCATGCCAACCCATTCAATATTTCAACATCACTACAATCTTATAGGCTGATTTATAGTACTCTTTACTGGCATCTGCAGATTGGTTTTGTGTTCTTTCTAGACCATGCAAATATTAGTTATTTTAAATTATATTAGGCAATATTTCCTTAAAGCACCTCTTGTAATAGAGTGGCCTCCAAACACAGAGGACAAATATATCGTGTGCCAATTGCACAGAGTTTAAATTTTTAAAGTGATTTAGAAGGGCCTTAAGTAGTTGCTCTGCCTTTGGTGGTGATTTTCATCCTGAAATTCAAATCAGTTTCAAAGAAAAGTACAATCCTCCTCACTGCTTCTCAACTTTTCTTTTGAGTGTGAAGTGGAAATTTATCCATTATATTAATTTATTCTATCACCTGTTGATCAAACTGGAGGATGTACATCTATCAGCACTCAGCCTGGATATCAGAGACTACTACAAAAAACTCCCAATGCTTTACTTGGAAACATCTGGTCTTGATACAGTTAACATTTTTACACCTGTAAACAGAGCTTACAGAAGTAAGTTTGGTTGTCATGCTACTATTTATATAACATAAGCATAGTTTACAGTGATAAAGACACTGACGAGCACCCAACAGAAGCACAAATGTTGAGAGATATTCTTTGCGATGTGTGTTACTGCACAACTCTACATAAACTTAGCTGAATAATTAAAGTTATCACATGTATCATAAAACAGGGACAAATATCTATATTTTAAATGCAAAGATAAGCCATTATATGTGTATTTTCACAGAAAAAAATTTCTCAAATCATATCATGCTTTCATAGAAAAAAGTTTATTGAGTAGACAGCCACTTCTCTAAATTCGCATGGGTTTTCTACAAAGTTATCAATATCCAATTTAGTTTCTACCTAGGAGTAAGTGGAAGAAAACCAGGCAACTTACGATCTCCTTGGCAGCGCACAGGACCCACAGATACCTTGGCTTCAGATCCAGGCCGGTCGATGTCTCCAACCACTACCTGACTCACTGGTAGGTGCTCTTTGTATGACAACATCCCAGTGTCTTTTCTCCTGAATTACAGAGAGAAAAAGAAAGAAATTGTGAAACACATTGAATTATTTTCCTTGATCATTATTCTTCTTCACTGGTCCAAGCACCAAAAGAATAGGTATGCAGCAAGAGTTGACCAGTAACACTGGCTGTTTACTGGAAAAAAGATAGATGGCAACTACAGGAACACATTCAGAATAGCTTCTTGCTGTCTGGGCAGTCCTGGACTCAGATGGGCTTCTGTGAGTACCTTGGTGTTGGTCTCCTTTACTTCTGAGAGAGAGAAAATTTCTGATGGATCCTGATTCCTTTGCATCTTAAAGTAAAAGTGTATCTTCTTTAATCTTACTGATACCAGTTATTATCCTAAGAATACAATCTCTGCATATCAAGGAGACAGTGTTTCCTTTATAGTTAATATTTTTAGTATTCTTTAAAAAAGAGAAATTAAAGACTAATTATCTGGAAAGGCTTGCTATCTTAGTCCCTTCATTTGTAACAGTAAGTGCCTAAATCCAAAAAATCTAAACCCCTGAACCTAGATGTGAATATACAGCTCAAATCCCATTTTAGGGTGCAAGATCACTAAAATTCAAATTATAGTCATGTCCTAAAGCTCCTCATTTCAACTGCAGCAAGTAACCTCGTGCCTTTTTCATGTCTAGACCAAATCACTATGCACAGTTATCAAGTTTTTCCTTTATTGTTTCAAGAGCTGAGTCTAGCTGGCTTGTTGAGTGTTGTTTCTTCTGAATAGAAGATGAAATAAACCAAATTTAATTAGGTACTTTCTCTCTCAGCTGGTTGTGTTTTGTTTCCCTCACACCTTGTTGTTGTTGGTTTGTGGGTTTTTTGTTGCATTTTGTTTGGGTTGTTTTATGTTTTGTTTTGTTCTGTTTTGTTTTTTGTTATAAACACATACCTAGGAAGCTAAATTAGGAAGCTAAATGGGAAAAAAATGTCCTATACATAGTGTTAGTGCTATTTGACACAAAAGACAGTAAGAGGAAGCAAAATAAGTCCATCTATTTAACTGGTTACACCGACCTCCGCTTCTGCTTTCTTTTTAGGTCTATCCTACCATGTATTTGAGTATCTAAAGAAAGCAACTTTTTGATCTAAAAAGTCAATTCCTTTGCTCAAAAACACCATAGGATGAAGGATGAATTCAGGATCTGGAAAAGTTAACTGAACCACACAGTATGACTATAACTGGGAATTTGTAATGATGTCAGGAAAACGAAAGCCTTTTTCATCTGTAACTTAGATTGTTTCAAGCTCTGACTCATATAATTAATGACTGGACAACACACAACAGGGATCTTCAGGATCTGTAGAAATGCTAAATTTTCCAGTAACACAATAGTAGCATCTCTAGTCATCATCCTTACTGGGTCCATGTGAACAGACAGAAGGCAAACCATTCTTTTAAAAAGAAGCACAACTAAAGCAATTGAGAAAACAATCATCACATTTTTGAACAACAGTTAATTGGAACTTGTGTCTGCTCCCTGTGATTAAGAGAGTAATCAGACACTTAATTACTAGAGTTTTTCAAATTGCAGATGACTGTCTTCCTTCATCTGTATGTTTGCCCCCTTCAGAGAACTTGCCTTTCTCTTTCACATTATATGACCCTTTGTATTGCTGAGGTCATTAACCTTCTTTGTTTGGTAGCAGTTATACCAGACGCTGTGATGGCGAGGTTCCTACAGGGCATTGCTAGTAAGGAAGGAAAATGGAGAGAAGCAGCCACACAGGCTGCTCATGAAAATTGGGCTAGCCTGTAGCATAGTGCTTTTCACTCACAGATTGCCATGCTCTTTACAAAGGTATCCTTTTCATCAATTTGGAGACAAGTAATACAAGAGAAGAAAGATTAAAGAACTTTCCATTTAAGAAAGGAAAAAGTGAATAACAAAGTCAGGGATGTAGACCTAATCTTCATCAGGGCTAAAGACTGTATCCATGGGACCCACTCCCTTCTAACCGAGGATAAATGTAGGTCATCACTTTACTCTTTCTGAGGCTTTCCTCTGAGACTGTCTTTCTCTGCTGATTTTTATACTCTTTCAGAAAGTGCTTTAAAGTAAGAACTATGTATTTAAAATAAAGAATTCTTCAAAGAGTGGTAAAAGAAAGCTATTGGCATTTCTCTTCTTTCTTCCCTCTCTCACAAAAAGAGGTAATATTTCAGCTCCAAATAAGGATGTTAAAGGGCAGCACTTTTGTGTCATCAATAGCTTTCACCTCATTTGAAGGGAAAAAAAAGGAGCACTAACAATTTTCTCCCTCTTTACTGATCATGTTTCTACTAATTTTAATATTTTATTTATGCACTTAGTGGTATGGTCACTTCAGAGGTGTGACCATGAAAATAAAATGAAATGTTAGAGTTCTTTTCAGAAATAGCTTTATTTTCTGGTAATTGCTTATTTGTCTCATCGTTGTAGTGAATGCATTCTATCCTGCGCTGAAACTACAAGAGGCTGGGAGTACTGTACTTAGAGTTAAGAGAAGTGCTTTTTCTTTTCTCCAGCAGAACCTGTGTAATTCTTTTGCTCTTAACAAAAGTGGGACAATGATAATTTTTGTCCCACACATGCACTGATAAGACAAATAGATTCAGAGTTTGAATGGCTCTGTATGCTTTTCTAAGGTACTTATGGTTCCTCGGGACATACTAATCAGTGCTGACAAAGTCAAAAAAGTTTTAAACCAAAGGCTGATTATTATGCTTGACTTTGTACTACACACTTAGAAATAATCACAGCTGGAGCACTCAATTCCTGCAAGTGATAATGCTTCTGCCGGTATTTAAAGACTTTGCACATTAGGAGGGTGGAGAAAGTCTCTGAAGTTGTTCCTCACCAAAGAAAATCCCCTCAAGAGAATAAAGATTGAATTCAGAGTGTGTCATATTCCTATTAATAGCCAAATGGGAGATGAATGAATCTGATCAAGTCCTGTAATTATTACCAGGAGATATTGATGAAATCTCAGTGTAATTTTCTATTCCTAATTTCTTTTCCTATATATAACAGTCTGCAAAGTGCTTCAGGGTGCCTTTGAATGAAAGTAGCAGATATTAGTGTGAGATTTATCATTGTTTTGATTATGATCATGTACTTACTCTTTATAGCCATTCTGTGGTATGTAAAAAAGAAATGCATTATGCATATATCAGCAAATGACATATTCAAAGTAATGATAAGACTCTGTATCACTATTAATTTGTTTTCATAATGATTTAATATAACCAGACTTCTGCTATGGGAGTAATTTATTTTCTCTGATTTTGTTAGACATCACTTGATTATCAGTCTATCCCTACAAAGGAGAAAATATACTACAGGTAGGAATGGACTCAGTTTTAGAAGATAGAGTTTAATGAACTGAGCAACTGATATTGTTTGGAGAATACCAATAAAACAACTACTGGATTGAAAGTGTAATGTTAAATACAGTTTATTCAGTTATTTGTAATGGTTTGAAGAAGGTGGACTCCAAAGTATGCCCATTTCAAAGGTATACAATTGTCCGCTTCTCACAAGACCCAGCTTTTTATTATGCAAGCACCTCTGTGGTAATCCCTACATTTCCATAACCGATCTGAATGAGGTATAAAGCAGTTTAGTCCAGCTAGTATCTGCAAATGAATGCCTGTAGAAATCATTGTGAAGGGCACAAATGTGTGAAATATTGGTATTTCCCTCTTCCAGAAATTTATATCAAAACTGCTAAAAACAACGAATATAACAGAGAATTTAATGAACAATGCAAGTCTGGTGGTGGCAGAAAATAATCTGAAAGTGAGTTACTTGAAAACACACAAGCTCTAATTAACAGGATTAAAAACAGGGGAAACAAAAGCTAGGATTAAAACAGAACTAACTGACTCTTTGAAGGTTTTGATAAAATTTAGCTAACTTTTTAATGTACATTCTATGCAGCACAAAAACCATACCTTTAGATTTACCCTGTAACCAGGGCTCTGCCCTCTGGAGTTAATTGCCAACCATATACTCTAGGCCAAAAGTTTTTATTTCCACTTGATCTTGCTGTTCTCAGGGATTCTTACAGTTCTCTTGTCCATTTTCTACATCTTCTCATATCATATGTCTTTATACGTTAAGTTAGAGATTTGTCTGACAGGGGGTATAATGGAAAATTTCTCATTACTATACAGCATCATAAAAATGACAGAGGGTCATAACTCAATTTAAGTTTTTTGTTGGTTCTTTTTTTTATTTTTTAAAACACTGGCATTGGACAGGATAAGATCCTATGAAATACGTTGTTCCTGACAGCAAAAGGAGAAACTCTTACAGTTGAGACTGATCTTAAGGCGGTTAAACTTCTTCTCTAGCACACAAAAATATTCTCACTTTTTAAAGCACTAACCTTCTTAAAATCTAAACAATTTGTTGAAAGATCATCTAATCCCAGCACCCAAATGCACATCAATGCATATTTTGAATTGCATTAGTAAGGATAGATTATAACAAAGATAAGAGGCTGATAGTGCAGCATTCATAACTAATCCTTGTTTAGAAATTACAGAAGATTGAATAGACTAAATTAATTTAATAAACTACCACCATATACACAAATAGTCCCACCAGAAGAATGATTGACAAATTTAAAACACCCTCATTGGCAAAGAAGTGAACAAAGAAATTTACATTTAGCACAACTCGCTTAAGTTACATTAAGAACTCCAAAACTTCTTTGAAGAAGTAACCAGTTTAAATTAGTTATTCAAAGGCATGTTTAATCCACACTATTTTCCTGGTATTGAGATTTAGATCTCCTTTTTTACTTTATACAGTCTATCCCTCCCCTGATGCCTAACATGAACAAATTTTAAAATTTAAAATATTAGAAAATAAATTTCCTCCTTTGGATATCTCCCAAATCCTATAATATTGTAACATTAACCCTTATAGTTAAATAGAAATTAATTAAACATTTATAAACAATATTATGAGGATTATATGATTTAACAGTGATTAGATAATGAATACTTTTTTAAGATATACAGGCTGTAATTCAAAAGTTTACTATTTAAAAAAATTAATACCACCTTGATTTTTTAAACAAAAACCTTAAAACACCATGAGACTTCCAAACACAGTGTCTAAAAAACACTGTCCAGTATGACCAGGCATGTGTGATGGAACTGATCAATTTAAGATGCCTCAAGTTGAAACTCTATCCCAATGAAATTCATGCAAAAAATTTGGTGAGAATTTCTGAGTCAAGAAGTTGACAGGAAATCTGCTCTGTTTGTTTCCTTTTGTCTGTTTGTCAAGAGAAGAGAAACAGAACTCTCTGGCAACTTGAAGGAACCTTGGGGCCCAGAAGATATGCCAGTGCTAATACAGCACTTCCTGATTCCATGGTGCCAGAGATATGAAGTGAGATACACTGAAAAATGTGTGGTGAGAAATGTCTCATTTAAAAAATCCACCAGGAAGGAGACAGAGATAGTTGAAAGTGGCTCTAGATGTTCTCTTGCTTGAAAGGACTTCTTGACTTTCCTTTCAAATAAGAGTTTGTGAGAAACTGAATAAGCACAACAAAAGGTGAATAATGGATATACCAAATGGAGCTCTGCTTTCTTTTGAACAATATGGATCAATTTCAGGGGAAAATCTGCCTTTTCTTAGTATTGCTCATATTCTCCATCCAACAAAACAGTAGAGACAGAAAGTGTCTCCTTCAAGCACAGCAACTCCTCTTACAAACTTAATTTCTTTATTGTAGAAAGAAAAGAAATTTAGGTATTTTCCCCTTTGAGGTCCAGCAACTCCTCTGTCTTGACTGTTAATTCTTCTTCATTCTATATCAAGACATTTTAAGAATGAAATCTAGGAATCCTACCATGTTATAACTGATCTTTGCATCTGTTGACAGTTTAATTGATTTTCTGTCTCCGTTTTAATTTTTTTTAAGTAAGTCAGGGAATGTACGTACAATTTTCTTTAAGAAATGCTGAACTGGGATGTCTCTTCCACCTTGGGTGATTACAGAGACAATACTACTTGGGATTCAGCTAAAGCTTAGTAAAGAAAGTTCTTCTGTGAATGTAGAGCTGAAAACGGATGATACGGAAATTTTCTAAGGAAATTTGAAACTAAAAAGGGCAGGTATCTTGCTCAATTTTTTTTGGTTTTGTTAGTTCAATCTCATTTGGAATTTTTAAATCAGTACGATTCTTTGATCTCAGAATATTTCAAAATTCAAAAGTTCGTTTGAAAAATAACTGTTTTTAAAAATACTAACGATAATCCACAATTGACAATGCCAAGAAAAGCCTTTCAGTTACCCTTATAAAGTTTGAAATGCTTTGTTTCATACAGAAATGTGAAAACTCTACTCTGAACAGGTGTAATCAAGTGAAGGACAATACATTAAATGCTCTTTTCAGGTATTCAACTTAGCCTAGAAAGTTAAATGTGTGTCTTTCTGTATCACCTTGACAAAGAGAAATTTGCTTTTATTCTATAATCCATTCACATATGCTGAACATCTCCATGAAACAGCAGGCTACTGTAGCTCTGAGGCAAGAAAATTATGAAGGATTTTACTGAGTATTACTACCTGTTTCAAATTATCTAATTTAAAACACCAAGTATTTTAATTTTACTTTTGTACATCTGAATGCACTATAGTAATAGTAGCATTTATTGTGTGCACACTAGAAGCAATTATCTAATGAAATATGTGTTTTTAATATCTGCACACCTGAATATATTGTTGCAAGATCTATGCAGATAGATGGTTAATTCGTTGGAGCTATCTGTTTTACAGATTAGCCATAAGCCTTTGGATCACATCCTATCGACTATCAGAAAAAATATACTTCTGGCAGAATTTTTAAGGCACAAATATCTTTATTGGAAGAAATATTAAAAATCTCAGAGCAGCAGCTCAGTGGCTTCATTTCTTGGAGTTCTTGACAACTTTGACAGTTTCATTTTATATGACTGAAAGAGCTAAATAAAAATAATTGACTACGGCATGACGAAATAAAAAATGGCTATAGTTAATGCTGACTTCAGCCCCTATGTGTCTGTTGAGTTCAATAAGGTACTGAAGTGCATAACATCTTCAGTTGCTTGTATAGTTTTGATACCAAATAATTTGGAAAAATATTTATGTTGTCCACACCTTGGGTAAGAGCACTTAGGTAATCTCAAAAAATCTCCTTCATACATAAGTATGACAAAATAATGGTAGCAAAGCAGATGAATGGTCTGGAGCACAAGTCTGATGAGGTGCAGCTGAGGGAGCTGGGTTTGTTTAGCCTGGAGAAGAGGAGGCTCAGGGGAGACCTCATCACTCTCTATAACTACCTG
Source organism: Serilophus lunatus (assembly GCA_013399895.1). NCBI lineage: Eukaryota > Metazoa > Chordata > Aves > Passeriformes > Eurylaimidae > Serilophus > Serilophus lunatus. The sequence goes on along the minus strand of VXBA01001957.1, from coordinate 963,371 downwards.
AAAGGAGGCTGTAGCAAGGTGGGTGTAAGACTATTCTTACAAGTAACAAGATATAGAATAAGAGGAAATGGCCTCAACGTGCATCTCAGGAGGTTTAAATTTGATACCAGGAAATATTTTTCACACAAAATGTTACCAAATATTGGAACAGGCTGCCCAGGGAAGTGGTGTAGTTATCATCCCTAAAAGTATATAAAAGATGTGTAGATGTGGCACCTAGGGACATGGTCTATGGATGGACTTGGCAGTGTGAGTTTAATGGTTGGATTTGATGATGTTAAAGGTCTTTTCTAACCTAATGGACTTTATGGTTCTATAAGGAGTTTAGTTCTGTCTTCCAAATTTTTATGTCATGGTGAGCATTTTTCATGCTTATCCTCCCTTTTGTCTTTTTACATCACACTATTTTTTCATTTATACTTGTTTATTCTTAATATAGATTATATCTGAGCCATTTTAGTCTTATTTTTGAGCTTTTGTATAGTAGTTTGTTTCTAAACTTAAAGCTGTCTTACATGAAAAATGTTTTATTCAGATATTCTGGGTTCTGCTCTGTGGAAAAAATTGCACTTATCCTATTTCTGTATCACAGGTGACATTTTGGATGACAAAGAAAAATTAAGTTACTTGTTAGACAGGAGAAAAACAACATGTCAGCACCCTCCTTTTAAATAGTAAACTGTCTAAGTAACCAATAAAAGGACAAATATGGGAAAAGAAGTAATCTGGCATACTATTAAAATTCCAAGTTAATATTTGGCTATTTATTTCCTTTCTGTAAATGCCCCAATAACACCTGTAATGATTTTTAAGAAAACTTAGGTATTTGGGCCTCTTTTTCAGTAAGCTTCTTCTAGTCTGTCTGACCTCAACACTTATTTGTACCAACCACAATATCTACTTTATCCGTAATCAGTCTGCATTATTAAAATACTGTATTTTTTGGTATTACATATAATCTGCTAATTGTTTCCCCTCAGAAGACCTCAGTTTCACTCCTTAGAGGTAATGATTACATTGTACTTTAATTTTATCTCCAGTCTCAGTCCCAGAAGATTGCTTCCCATTTAACTTTCATGGATGTGTGGAAGAAGGCAAATCCCCAACAGTGATGCTTCTCTCAAAGTGGCACTTAACCCCTCAGGACAGATAACCAGTTTTATTTAGTCTTTCTTGCATGCCACATAGCTTATACTTGTGTAGCTCCTTATTCCACATGAGGATTTCTTAATCTACTGCTGTTCAAGCTGGAATCAGTGATCCTACTAATTATTATTTTTTTCTTTCTGCTTATCTGAGAAATAGAAAAGTTTTTCTAACTGAAAAATGATTAGTAAAAGTAGTATAAAAATGGATTCTGCATCAGGTTCATGTTGTCATCATTCGTTAGACCTGTGAAAGTTAGACCCTTTAAATGATCCTGGAACGGCTGTGTAGGAGGGTAATGAACAGCTATTTCAAACATCAAACCATGCCAGAGTCAAATGGAAGAAGAAATTTGTAACAACCACCTCTTAAAAAAAAAAACAACAAAAAGAAACTTTCAAAGATTATCTACAAATCGTGCTATAAACATAATGAATGATGTTTCTATGTATACTGAGGAAGGAAAGTCATGTCTATTATCAGAAAAGTGCTCTAGTTAGAAGAAGTATTAAATATCCCACGACAAAACATTCTAAACGTACCCCCATTCATCAGAGATAATTATCTCAAACTGAATGCTCCAAGATACTCAAGCACATTTAAAGCAATGGTGCAGCACAGAAGTAATTAAAAGATGTCTTTATTCACTATGTAAATGCTTTCCAATTGAGCACAAGCAAAACATGGATACTTTCCCTCTTCTTGTAAACATGCACATATATTTCTCAGAATTGACTTAATTTCAATTAGGCTTCTTTTTTAATCCTTTGGCTAAAAAGACAGATGACCTTGATTTGCAATGATATGCACATTTACCCATAGGTTAATTTCTTTATAACCTTTTTGTGGGTATCTTTATGATACCATTCCCTCCTGTCTCTGTGTGTGTATATCCACACACAGTTATTACAGTAACAGGGAAATGAGAAAGTATACTACGCAAGGTACTTATTGAAGTTTTAGAAAATTTGTAGTTCCTACAATGTACAGAACTGTGTAAGCTCCAGAGGCAGCTGGGTTCTGTGGGGCTGTACCTAGAGATTCTCTCACAGCATTATGAGACAACTGAGTGACAGAGATTAGGATTTGAGCTAGAGGGAAGGGATAACATGCAATATTTTGTGCTAAATATTACGCCAAGTGGAGATGCCCTTGTTTAGAAAAATCTGTTTTGCTACACTGACTATAGACTGTCAAGTATTTATTTAGCATTTTTGACCACATCTATCCAGGATTAGTGACCTATTCATTAGCTAGATTGCTTCACTTTATTGCTCTGATGCGTTTCCATTATCCTTTCTGTTAGCCTTTGAGCTCAACCTTCCTTACATTGCACATCACCAAAGAGACAAAAGACTGACACAAACTTAGCAGAACTCACCACTCATTTCCTAATGCAATTCTATCTCAGCTGAGCCTGTCTTTTCCTAGCACAGTATTTGCTGAACCTCCCCAAGATTTTCTACTACGAAGCCTGCTGTGAGTCAGACTGCATGGATAGAAATGGCTTTGGGCCATTCTGCACAACAACCTCTAACAACCTCTGCACAACATTTCTAACAACCTCTAACAATATGGCCATGAACAAAGATTGATGATGAAGTGAGTGGGAAGTCCCTATTACCTGTCTCTCTTTTCTATGAAAATGGTGCTTTTCAGGACTCCAAGCAATCCTGGGTAGACTTTATGGCGAAGCTGACCCTGAAGCAAGCAGGTTTTGCTTCTCTGATATTTCAAATTGTGACATTTTTCATCAGCATTAGGTGAAGACAGAAATTAAAGTGTAATATAATATAGGTCCAAAGGCCTAGGGTTCAGAGTATTTGCAGACAGTCTATTGAGAACCATGACAATGTTATGTTACATATTAATGGATAAAGACGTTAATTTGCAGAATGTTGATGTATCCTTTTTTTTTTTTTTTTTTTTTCCAATGGCTTAAATATAGTTTACTGCAGATGCTTCTTGCCTTAAAACAAGGCTATGAGACAAAAGTTGCCTCATGGATGTAGAGATACCAAGAAGTCTGTCACTCCAATCTATAAGCAAAGACTATGCAGGCAATGCAAGAAAGGTTGCAGTCACTTAGGACAGCTTTCTGTTACTTCAGGCAGCCTCATCACATCATTTTCTGCAGAGCCTGGACATACCTGTACTTGCTTTATCTGAGAGAGAGTTAATTTTCTTTACAGTAGCTCCTATGGTGGTGTTTTTTGGATTTGTGACAAAAACAGTATAATACAGAGATTGTTTCGTTATTGCTCAGCAGTGTTACAGAGTCAAGGCCTTTTCTGTTTCTCATATTATCCTACCACCAAATGGGTTGTGGAGGCACAAGAAGTTGGGAGAAGACACATCCGGGACAGCTGACCTCAGCTGATCAAAGGGATGTTCGACTGTATTGCATTGCATTTGTAATGTGGGGAAGAAGGAGGAAAGGGAGAATATTTGGAGTGATAGCATTTGTGCTCTCAAGTAGTCATTATACATTATGAAGCCCTGCTCTCCTGGGGATGGCTGTGTGCCTGCCTTCCCATGGGAATTGATAAATGAATTTCTTACTTTGCTTTGCTCAAGCACGCAGCTTTTGCTTTATGTATTAAACTGACTTTATCTCAACCCGTGAGATTTTGGACTTTTCCAATTCCCTCCTTCATCCCAATTGGCAAACTGCTGTGTGGAACTTAACAACCTGCAGTGAGTAAACCATGACATCCAAAATTAGTACAAATTTGTCTGTTCTTCCTCAATACTCCTATCTGAAAGCTATTCTAAAACTGCATTACAGGTTGCATATTGCTTACAGCACCTCTTTGTAGACCTGCTTTCCATGAATTTGCTAAATCTTTTCCTGAAGCTACTGTACACTTGCACAGCAGCAAGTTCCAGAAGTTTACTAGTGGCTGTGTAAATAGCAGTACATTTTGCTCATCTCTTTTGAGCAGGTCTTATACCAGATAACAGATCTGTACTAGCATTTGGTGTCTTTGTGCTATGCTGGTATGCACTACATAAGAGTGTTCTATTGCATATGAGCCTCCCTTCATCTTTTTTTATTTTTTTTCTTCTCTTTAGCAAATGACAGCAAGTTGTCCCATGTACATGTAACAACACTACCCAGGGGAGTCATCCCATTCCTTCTGCTCAAGGTATTACACTGCCCTTAAGGGCACAAAACAGAAATAGGGCCAGCAAGGAAATTATGTTTTCATTATCTAACAAATCACAAAATCATAAAATATTTGGGAATGGAAGGGGCCTCTAGAGGTCATCTAGTCCAACCCTGCTTTGTAGCCCGCCAGAAAAGTATGAGTTAATAGCTTCCTAAGGTCTTTAAAAATAATGAGTGTTCATAAACAATAATAATCTGGTTAAAGATTACAGAGGATGGACTGGCATTAAATGCAAGAGAAACCGGAGATTTGCTGATACATCCTTCAGCTGTATCAGTATAATTTATACTAAATTTATATATATTTATACAAGATCATCAGTGATTTGCAACCATTAATATATCAGAAGTGGAAACCAAAATTATATAAGAATCATGAGGAGCTATAAATTTAAAAACTAAATAATCAGAAGGTTCTTAAGAAAGCTGAGTAAGTTAAGAAAGTTGGGTAATATAAGAAACTAAAGTAAGGGTAGGTTGAGTTGGTAGGTTAAAAAACCAAATACATAATTTTCTTCATTGTACAACTAAAACAAAGATATAACTAGAGATATAATCATCAGTATGTCCATTTCCCCCTATCAACTATTTCATTTACACGTTGTTACTCTTATCTCTCACTTTCAAGATGGAATCAACATAAATACTATATGTAGTAAAATAAAAGATTAGCACAGGCATTCAAAATACACGCAACTTATTTAGCAACTGAAGCTGAACTACTACTCCAATAAAGAAAGCAAAAATAAAATATTGTTTTTCCTACATTTTGATTCCTTTTAATATATATTTTATCATGTTTTGCAGATGACAAGAGCAAAACTGACAGTGAGTCAGACAAGAAACAGATCCTGAATATTCCAAAGAACTACAACTTGTTCAAGCTGCTCATACTCAGAAAGTGAACCTATTCATAATTCACTAGAAAACTGCTGAATTTTTCTGGGAAACAAAATGAGCTGTAAGAAAGTGTTTCCAGGTGCTATTCTTTTTCCTATTTATTGAATTATGGGGTTTTTTTAAATTTTTTTTTGCCTATTTTTTGTCTATTGCTTTGTTTGAATCAGAGTGTTCTCTTACTTTCTCTCATTTCTTTCAAAATATAGAAAATATTTGGCATTTAATTTCATGAGGACCTTATAGCCAATCATAAGATTGTTGCATTGTTTTTCAAATAAATGAAGTCCACAAATTTCAGGAAAAACACATAAGCCAGAAACAGCACATCATTTAACTAATAATGGTAGAAAAGAACAAGAAGATCCAAGGTTTATCAAGCCTAACCCCTGTAAACTCTGCAACTGGACACTTCACTATTCAGCTTGGAGAGTGTGTTGGATATATTAGAGTTAAAATTAATTAAAGTTAGTTAAACTTACCCATTTCCTATAAATGAAAGAGGAAATAAAAATCTGAAGCACACACTAGTAGTGTGCCATAACTTTCAGTGCCTATATTTCAGATCTTATCATCATCTCTACAACTAGAGTGCTCTTCCATGGCAGCTGGAAGGCTAGCCAATTCTACAAAAGGTCATTAGAAATACCTGTTTTATTCATCAATACTACTTTAAATCAAATGTTCCAGTCTTTGAAAGTGAGCTTGTCATTCTTACATCCCATTACATCATGACAGTGGCCAAACATTGGCACAGGTTCTCCCGTGGGATTCTGGGCTGTCCATCGTTGGAGATTTTTCAGACTCAAACAGACACAGTCCTCAGCCAGTCCGATTCCATTGACCTGAGCAGCAGGTCAGGCTACAAGACCTCAGGAGGCCACTTTCCAGACTGAATTACTGTGATCCAATAGTGTATGTATGTATAAATGAGTATAGTGCAAAACCTAAGCATCCTCAAAGTGTCTCCAAAATTATCTATCTTTACCAAAAGTATTTTAAACAGTTTCTACTGTCCTATTCAGTTTTCTCAGTGATTATCTCATTTTGTTACTTCAGAGTTAAGCAAGTCAACATTTATCTTTATTCAAAACACCTTTTCGCTTTTCTTGAGCTTTTTTCCTGTTTATCCTTTATGTTTGTTCTGCTTCAAAATCATCATATATGATTTAACAAAGCAATACTAATAATATAAAAAACAATATTTCTGAGTTTTCTTTTTTTCAATATTTCTGAGCTTTTTTCTTTTTGCCATCTTCTACCTGCTATCTTGATTCAAGGGATTTACATCAGCTGATGCTATCTATTTTGTTGGCTTTTCACACTCCATAAAGGAACACATGGTTTCTCCGTTCTTAATGTCAATGATTAAAATTTTCTTATTCTGGGCAAATCAGGAATTAGGATTGGATTTATGGGGTTTATGAAATCCTTTTTTCTGATACAATTTTCTTTCAGGAATAAATGTCTTAGATTTGACATAAGATACCTGAATTAATCTCTTTCCCAAAATATTTTAACTGAACAGTCAAACTCTTGACTGTTAAATTTTATTATGACATTTTATATTATACCAATCAAATAACTGGTTTTAGGCATGAGATTATATGTTTAATGACAGCATTTTAAATATTTTTGTTTCATAGAAATAATAGCTACCAATCCATTTGTGCTTTTACATTGACAAGAATTTTTTTTTTTTACATCATAGATATAGTTTAGTTATATTTACTCTATTTTTTAATCACATTTTGCAACACTACCAGCTTAGTTTATTTTGTTATCTTTATATTTGCCTTCTTGCTTGGAAATTTTATATTTTTTCACTCAACCTACATTTAACATAATCTTGTAAACAACTTCCATTTGACTAAAAGTCAAGCATAAGATAGCATTTTTGATCATGTTATTAGCTGTTCTGTGATATTGGTCTAGATAGAACCATTTTTTCCGAGTAAAACATTTCTTTTTCAGGAAAACATTTTATAAAAAGCTACCTGAATTGCACCAGAAAGCTTACTCATATAGTCACACTTCTAGTGTAAAGAATCAATGTAATATTTTAGCTTAAATTTAAAGACCATTGAAAACAACTTGAGATAAAAATGCAGCAAATTACCTTGGACCTGGTTTACAAAGTCTCCATTGCATACTCAGGCAGCTGTTACAAACTTTTCAGGATCTCCAGGGATCCTTTTTCCCTAGACGTAGCAATTTTCATAAGTATGATATTCGGCATGTGAAGAGGAGTAGGGGAAAGAAAAATAGCTGGAGAATGGGCTGGGGAGAAGAAGAGGGGGTCTGAGGTGAGTTGCAGCTGGGACAAAATGTCTAGCCATGATTAATTACGGACAAGCAGGAATCTGGAAAGCTTGCGGCATTCCTTTATTATGCAGCACACACACGCAAACTCCAAACCAGGAGGGAAACATGGTTGATAACTAAGATAAACCCACACCTAGTCCATGATATTAAAACAATTTATAGAATTTAAGCTTCTTTTACAACCTTAACTATGGGGAAGGAAAAAAAAAGTAAAAGTAGTCTCCTTTTTCTCATTGCCTTTTTGCTACATTTTCAGACATTATGAAAGGTTACTTGATTGCTTTGAGTGATTATCACAGACAGTGCAAGCAATCTTCTTCTTGAAAGTAAAATAATGCACTATATATAGAATAATAGTTCCTAGATAAACGTAATAGTGAAGGTGAGTCTTGCCCATTTTTTTTTCTTTATCAAGACTTTTGCAATGGTAAGAATCTGCTGGGCAAAATGAGAAAAGTACAAGGAATGATTCTTCCTTCAAATGTTGAAGTTTTGCAACCACCTTAGTGATGAACTGTCAGGATATTTTGATAAATCGCTCCCAAGAAAATACACCTATCAAGTCCAGGTATGTTACGAAAAGTATATCTTAAAGGCTTCTGGATTTTTTCTTCTCTGAAACCCTCTTGCTCCCCCCACCCCATCTTCCTCCTCCCTCCCCCTCCATGTGATTATTTCTTCTCCTTATTCATATATATATCCTGGTACATCCAAAGAACAAACAGTGAAAACAGATATATCTTTTGTTTACACTGGAGGCTTAACACCTTCAGCTTGATGGACTCCCTTGTGATTATTTCAGCTAAAATATGACTACTAACAGTAATAACTGTCAAGCATGTGCTTCAGTCTTCATCTACCCTATGACACAAGTTGTCAGAGCTTTTAGTTGTCTTCTACATATGACTGCACTGATTCAAAAATAAAAAAGTCAGGGGAGTCCTACAATTTAGGAAGAAAAGAAAAGAAAAGCCTTCTCTTCAAGACCTAAGCAGTGTTGGGTACTGAGTGAAATATATTGGGCTGTGAGCATTGGGTTGATTTCCTCTTCATATCTTGGCACTGAGGGCAGAGTGATTACTCTTTAAGTTAGCCTAGAATAAAAGGAGGAGGAGGAGAAAATAATTGGCAGCTGAAAGTTCTGCAGTGCACAATGCTCTGTGTACTCTGCCCTTACCTGACAAGCTGTGGCAGTAAGGTCATTTACTTTAAAGCTTATAACAAAGCCTTTTCATTCAGAATAAAACTGCATCTTTGTAGAAAGACATAGTAGACATTTTCATTCTTGCTGACTTGATTTGTCACTCACACTAATCATGAAGTGTAATAGTGGAAAGAATACAAATAGGCTGGGAATTATATTCAAATAATCTGTATGATAGAATTAAAAATCACATTTGCATTTTCACCTGTTAATTCCCGAGTCTTTCAGAAATTTCTTAGAATACTCTAAAAAAGAAAGAATGCTTCCAACAATAGCAAAAATATGAAATATGCCAGAGAATGATAATTATAGAGACATAATTCTGATTTTTTTTTTCAGTGCCACAGGAAAAAACTTAAATTTAATTCTAACTTAAAAAGATCTAGATGAGACCATCTATATGTGACTGGGTGGAACTGAAGTCAGATGAACACAGGAAAGCCTGAACAGCAACACTCAGAAGTGAGGTTGACAGTAGAATGAATGCTCGCTTTTTGTCTCACAACAATTTGCAGATCAAATTAATAAGAAAAGATCACATATTTTCATCACTCTCCCTGTTAGGTTCTTTCATTATCACTAGCACTGAATGATGAATGAACCTGAAGTCAAATGAGAGTCACCTTCATCCTTAGCAGGTTGCTAGAACTTGAATGTTTTCATATCTACATTGAGGTAAAAGCCTCTGCTTATGATTCATGAAGCAATAGAGGTGCTCGTTTCCTCATTCTTATCTATGCTAGTTTTGTATTGATTGGAGGATGAAAAATCAAAGCAACTGCACAATAAGTGCACAGGACTGAAGAAAAAAACACTGACTAAGAAGGGGGCATTTTAATAAAGACAAGGCAAGTTGCCAACGAGTTACTTCATCTCACACCAATGTCTACATCTGCCTATGTTTTCAGCTTTGGAGAAAGTTAAGACTTTGTTTTTCAGATGTTTGGTCACTGCCATGAGCATTAAGGGAAATGCTTTCTTTACCGTCAGTGAGTAGGATGACTCTAAGGTGAATAATAGAAAAGGGAAAGAGAAAAAGCACAAGTAGAATTTCCCTGTTTCATGATTCATGTCAATGAGTCAGTTTCATGACTCATGGAATCCTGAAACTCCTAATCCCATCAACCTGTATTAGTTCAGGTTGAAAATCTGTCACTTACTGTAAGCTACATACATATGGCTGTTGTCAGTACTTGCGTACAACCTCTCTAAAGGAGAAACATCAATTTAGGTGATCCTAGGTTTGCATCTCGAACTAGAGCTGTCAGCTCATTAGAAATGTTACACAAACATTAGGGGCAACCCGGCAGCAGATACTGTCCTTCAAAGTCTACATAAAAGCAGTAGCCTGAACACTTACTGTACAAAGGATGCTATGCTCTTCATCTATCCTTAAATTCACTTTTAGATCAAATTTGTCTTATGTACATATTTATGGCAGAAAGTGTACAACACTGAGGAAAACAACAGTCTTTCTTGTAGACAGTCTTGTTTAATATAGACCTGGTCTGTGGCTAAGACTCCTGTGGTGGTACTTAGGTGCAAGTAAAGGAGAATTTGGAAGGCACTACTTAGCACATCTGTAGCATGCCCAAATACTCCACTTTATGATTTCCACGTCCCAAGCTTTTAATCTGTTGTTATCAGTAAGAAAAATCAGCCATTTCTTGTGGAAGAAGCAAAAAAGAGTAATGCATAATGGACAAACACAAGGTATATATAGTTTCTGTAAGCGGAAATATAGAACTGGTTATAAAAGTAATAGGCCAGAATTCACTTAATGGGAAGATTTCATATTATTTGGCATTTTCTCTGTTTAAATATTGCATATCAGTTACATCCGATGAGCACAGTTGAGAAACACAGAACAGACAGCAGCCTATTTAATCCCCAGTCACTTGACCTTTTTCCCTACTGGAGTAGTTTTAATGGTCAAATTGTAACTAAAAGGACTAAACTTCCTGACTTCTGGCTATCTGCTCTCCTGTTGATGAAACTTTCAGCTCAAATCAACCAATCGTTTGGAAAAGAAGTACCACCAGCTGTACTAAATCTAACATTTCCTAAAGTTTGAATGCTTGACTTTCTGTCTTTAGTGTCCCTCTTCATTACTTCACACATATACAATACAAAACACAATTACTAATTTTATTTTCTGATCTGTTTTTTAAAAGATGACCTTTAAGCTCTGCAAAAATGTTGAATTACAATTTTCAAAGTGATGTGGCCTAATTCTACAAAATTTCATTAGATTCTATGAAATTGTTAGCTCAATTGGTTAGAGCCTAGTGTTAATAATGCCAAGGCTATGGGTTTCATCCCTGTATAGGCCATTCACTTAAGAGCTGGACTTCATGATCCATGGGTCCTTGCCAACTCAAAACATTCTGTAATTTATCATCTTTATTGTATGCAAAATAAAACAGCAACACATCACAAATATTACTAGGTAATTTTTTTTTCTTTTCTGGTTTTGTTTAATGCAGAAAACTAGTATGTTTTCTTGTTAAATATGGGTCTCTATATTTTAGTAAAAATACCTGTTTTGCAGGTTGCTATTTAATACATGGTTACCAGATACTTGATTTTTGTATGCAGACAATTTGTCTGGTTAAATTGGAAATTTTTCATGTATGTGTATATATATGTATATGTGTATATGTGGTGTTTCTAGTCATGCATGTTCCTCAATAAAAATTTTATAATCCTTCAGGTTCTTTTGTGTATATTCATATTTGATTCCTTTTGGCTCTTTAAGATTTCTCTACATAATGCTATAATTAGTAATTAAATTTAAACAAAATGTAGCCAAGTAGAGCTGACAATAAGTTCTCTGTTTAGTTTTGGATGCTGTTTTCCACAGAGAATGTATAACCTAGGCACTTCCGACGATGAAACAGCTCTGAGGAAACTCCAGTTGTTGCCTAGATGGGAAAGTAATGGAAAAACTATCCAAAGACATTGTTAGTAGCTTCTAATGAAGGACAGAAGGCATTGTCATATAACTAGTCATTTCTCTCTGCATCAGCAGCTCAGATGGATTTTCAAAAATGCCTAAGGGAGTCAGGAACTGAAATATCAATGATTTCAATGGTAATTACTATGTACTAAACTTAAGCCTTGATGTCCACCCATAGATCCAGGAGCCTTTAATATCCTGTTATATCTGGCTACAAGTGACATTCCTGTCATTGCCACTGCCTCAGGCTGGCATTTCAAGATCCACCCATATACCTGTCAGTCAAACAAGTCTTGTCATTCCGAGCTCTAATTAGCTATCTTTTTCCATGACCTTAAACTTTCTTCTGAAACTCCCATTGTAAGAGGAGAGTTGTGAAGGTAAGTGGGGTTGTATCCTACAGAGCATTCTAGAAAACACCTCTCAAAATGAAAGCAATGGAGTCCATGTCTGACTTTGTAACATGAAACACATTCACATTGGGAAGTGCTAATTCAAAAAGCTTCTTATGTTTTCCAAGGAAATATTGAAGAGGACATTATTATGTCTTCTGAATTATTGTGACTAATATGTAAGAAGTAAGAAGACTGTGGTGCAGAATCTTTGTCCAATCTGAGTGTTTTACCGAATTTAGAATCAAAAAAGAGTAGGAATCAAAATTGCTTTGCTGGTTTTCATTTGCTACTTAGTTGCTACAGTGTGCCTATCACTATAATAGCAGACTTTTTTAAAGGAACTGCCTAAATTGCAATAATAATGTTTTTATTCAAATAAGTCTTTTTTTTTTTTTTTTTCAAAAGGCCTTGCATTTTACCTAAAATTACTCATTTGATTATGAGCAAGAGAAAGTAGCAAGAGAAATTCTTGTTACTAATAACAGCTACCTCAGTAGGATTTATTCTCTCAAATTTGAGGCAATCTGACTTTGAAAGTCAACAACACATTCTTAAAAAAATGATCTTCTGTAGCAAACAGAACTAACCTTTTATATAACCGGAAGAATTTAACTCTGAATTAAATTAATTTTGGACACAAATCATGGATCATTTGGGATTAAGAATCATTTTGGCAGGATTACTCTTCCCACCTGTGTTTTTGTTTCTTTATTGCGACAAAAAGGATTACTTAATACACACATTGCACCAACATAATTTTCTCTTAAGAATAAAGTTTTATTTTGGATGATTTGTGCAAATACACGTGAATTTGAATTACACATTCATATTCACTGGTGATATCGACCATTTGTTTTGTCTACCACCCAGGCATGATAATCTACACATTAGGCATGCGCTAAATAGCTCTACAATGATTGTATTCAAATGTAAAGTTGCTCAGTGAAATTTTAAAAAGCATTAATAGAAAAAATCATCCAGACGTAAGTTTGCCAAGCCTATGGTGCATGCTAGTGCCTGAGAAATGTTACACTGTAATTGAGACTGTAATTAACACAGATGGTTCTGTACTTACACAAAATTACTTGGTGAAAAAACCCAAATCAAACCAAACACAAAATTTAGGAAAAAGAAGCATTTAAGGCTGCCTAAAGAGATTTAATATGTCCTTCATGCTGATCACTATGATATAGTCCTTGAGTGGTCAATGATTATTATTTATTCCAAGGGGCACCAGCATTGTTCACTACAGGAGGCAGATAATACTCATTTAGTAAAACACCACTCGCTCTCCAAATTTACTTGCATGCTTCAATGTGTAGATGCCATTTTATGTCTAATGTATTATTTCAAACCTTTCTATAAAGACTGCATTTTCTCATTGGATTTTTTATAGTGCTCATTAGTACAGCAGATGATTGCTTCATAAATCTACCTATCTCTGCAATACCTCCATGAGGGAATATCTGGCATAACTTCCATTCTGCAGATTGGATTTTCAGGCTGAAAGATATTAATGTGAAAACCACATGCTTAGTGCTCAATCTGAGATTTCTACAGGGTTTGTTTCTTTTTTTGTTCGTTTGTTTTTTTTTTTTCTCCACAGTTTTTTTTTGTTTGTTTTGTTTTTTTGTTTTGAAGGACAGTATTAAATACATTCAGAGAGAGTGATCTCTTATTCTGGTTGTAGCTGTGTATGTTTGGTATTTCCACAAAGGGATCCTCTGGGTCTCCAGTTAGGTACACAGAAAATTAAGCTCAAACTACTGACAGTTCTGTGAAGAAATGGCTCACGAAACTTCAGAAGCGTCACGAAGGAATATGGTTCTAGGGGGAGAGTTGGAATCCACTTCTCCCAGGATACATTTTCCTGCCTTTGCTATGAAATTGTTCATCAAACTGTAATTCATTTCTTCATTTCTAACACAATTTCTAATTTCTACAATAAAAAAGGTGGACAATATTCTACTTATACTACCTCATTCTGATTCAGCTTGACCTACTTTGCAGTGGCTCTCCAATCTCCTTTAAAGATCTCTGTGTTGAATCTTGTGCTTCTTCTTCTTCAACTTTTATTCTCACAGTTTCTACACAGGCTTCTTTTCCCATTTTACTTTTTACCTTGTCTAATACAGTTGCTCCTCTGGCTACTGACTTCTCCCCACCATGTCTCCCCACAAAAAAAATCCCAAACAACTTTTCCCACATTATCTGGGCAGGAGTAGAACATCATCGTAGGCATACTATAATAAAATGCAGTACTCTCAGCTATGGACAAGATATGTAATTACTGCAAAAGTTCCACCTGGCCTCTCAGCCCCAGTTCAGCATTTACTTAGTCCTGTTTTCAAGGATGGTAAATTCTTTTAAAATTGTGCTGATGAGCTATGGTGATATCTGTGGCAAGCTGCTTTATCAACCTATATACTGAGACCTGTCTGCTCAACATAAGCTGTTGCAGATTCTGTGATCCAGACCAAGAGCTGTTTTGCTGTCACCAGAACTGAGCACAGACAAGTTGGAGGTCCTGGTTAAATTCTGCTCCTGACGATTGAAATCATCAAGGTCTCCCCTCTGGAGCTCACTTGCTTTTTAGATATTGATCAACCTGGCTAGATAAAATTCCTAACTAGGACTCTTCAAAATAACTCCCAAATCCAGAAGCTATAACTGTGGAAAGAACTAGATATTGCCAAAACCAAAATGAAAATATGAACCTTGAACGAAATGCCCTTAAAAACTATAATAAGGCTTTTGTTTCTTCCTATGATTGACATATATCACAGATTAGAATATTTGTATAGTCATTTTTCATAAATAGTCCTGTAATTAACAGTATTTGTCCTGAAAAATGTCTGATATATTTCTAGAGAAATACTGTAGAAATGTATTCTTTTATGAAGTTCTGAATAACATCTTTTATGATAATCCTATTTTAGACTTAGATAATTACATGAATCTATTTATTAGCAGAATACACATACTCTCACTGTATATGAGAGGTATAGAGGTTACAGAAAAAGACTGTTGAGTGAACGGTGCTTATTAAATGATCATCTGTGACTCTGAGAATTTCAAGAAGTGATCAAAAGTCGATGCTATTTCCCTCGTACATTTCCCTTGGTGTAAAAGAAAACAGTCAACATATGGTACAGAGACTATTATTCATGGACACACATCCAGTGCCTCAAGCAATGAAAACCATAAGTGCTCCTAATTCTACCACTATTGTAATTATTATTAGAATATTTTCCTTTTATCATTATCATTTTGACACAGAACCAAAACTACCTCCCTCTGGCCACACAGCTCTAATGCCTATGCTTGTGTTGGAGTCTTCTGATATTATGTTCTTTATTCTGTATATAATTCTAACTGAAGTTTGGCAGGATACCCTATTCCTATCTCTAATATTGACTTCTCTACCTCTGTGTTTTTTTCTAATTCACCCCATATCAAAGCTTAGAACATACTATCCCAACAATGTCAAAGCTTAGGGTGGCAATGTCTGTGGCAATATTTGATTTACCATATTCTAATCTGTATTTTTTCAGGGCCTGGAAGATTTCCTTTACTACTCTTGTTTTGTATTTTTCATACTTCTTTCTTGTGAGTCACACCAAATGAGGAACAGTGGCCAATATTCCAGAGGGTCATCTTGCCATTGAGAAGGATCTTCACAAGCTGGAGAAATGGGTTCACAGAAATACCACAAAGTTCAGCAGTATATACTGGGAGCCACCCAGCTGGGAAGTGGCTTGGCAGAAAAGGCTCTGAGAGTCCTGGTGAACACCAGGTTGAGCATGAGCCAACAATGTACACTGAAGTCCAACAAGGACAATGGTACCCTGGGGTGCATTAGGCAAAGTATTGCCAGCAGCCATCCTTCACTGCTCAGTACTGGTGAGGCCACACCGGGAGTGCTGGGTCCAGTTCTGTGTTCCTCAGTAGAAGAGAGAGATAGAATTTCTGGATAGAATCCAATGAAGGGCCACCAAGATGACAAAGCGACTTGAGCATCTCTCTTATGAAAAGAAAATGAGAAAGCTGGATTCAGCCTGGAGAAGAGTTAGGGAGGTCTCATCAATGTCTATAAATACCTGATGAGAGGGTGCAAAGAAGATGGAGCCAGACTCTTTTCAGTGGTGCCCAGTCCCAGAACCAGAACCAAGGGCATAGGGAAGTTGGAGTCTCCATCCTTGGGTACATTAAAAAATTATTTAGACAATGTCCTGGCCAACTGTTTCTAGGTGGCCTTGTTTGAGCATAGGGGTTGGAGTAGAGGAACTCTGATGTCCCTTCCATCCACAACTATTCTCTATTTCTGTGGTTCTCCCTAATCTCTCTTTATTTTTTTTTCCCCCTTTTAATCTGTGACATGCCATTACGCTTCTCTACCCTATATTCATTAATAGCTGTAGAATTTCTCAATTAGCTCCAAATGTTTTATGAGCCAATATTAATTCAATTACAAATAGGTTGCAGTTAATGGGGAAAGTGTTCATAAAGTGTGATTCCATTTGGTCACTAAACACTGAATACCATGTAAAATATGATGCTGCTTGTCAAGACAAAAGAGACACAAATGTTTAAGGCTTATAAACAAAGTGTTCTAAGACTATAGGGAGAGTCTAACTCAAAATGATGATGAGCCTTATGCAGTCGTTTCATGTTTATGGGGAATATCAGAGATGCAAGTTTAATTCTCTTTTTTGCTGGAAGGGATTTAAACCCACATCAATTACACACAACAGATTGTCTCTGTTCCTAAGCTGTAAAATACTCTGAGGAGGGACTTCCTCAGTCCCTCTGTTAAAATTGTTCCACCTGAGATGAACCAGTAGCTACTTATTAGAGAGAAAAGTAGAACTAATTCTCACTGTCACCTCAACCTGGCTAATGGTTTGTATTGTCAGCCAACAAAACAATGAATACTTAATTATCTTATGCAAAGTCCAATAGCTTCCTCTGAAATACAGAGCCTTATTCTATAATATGCAGTGAGTCTAGCTCTTAACATATTTTTCTCATGAAAGATGGATAATGACAGTGAGAAGCACTACATGAGTGATTTCAGTTCATATCTCTCACATTCAAATGCAGCAACACCACCATCAAAAGGAGAAATCCTGGGGAAAAAATGAAGTTGCAGAGATAGAATTAATACTGTATTGAAATATAACTGAATCTGATGAAGACAAAGTTGCAAGGGCAGCCAAAATGATGGCCTTTCCCATCAGGATTTGCCTTTGCAATTTTAGCATTTTTTCTATAGCTCAGGAGGCTTGAAAACATACTCTCTTTATATCTGAGAGTCACAGATACCGTGAATAAAATGGAAATGAAGACATGGAAAGCTACATTGCAAGAGGGACCACAAATGCAGTATTTTTTCATTTTTTCTTTACTAAGAAAGGAAACATAAAAAAGGGATATTCAAAATAATGACAGAGTTGTAAAAGTTAAGCATTTTGGTCATTCTCGACCTGTCTTTTTGTAAACCACTCACCATTGTTTATAATCAGCATCACAGTTGCAGTAGTACTTAGGATCAGTACAGTTGCGTTCGATGCCGCAGGCACATTTTTGAATGCCAGGTCCAGATCCGCCCCAATAGTAGTGCTTCTCATTGGCTTTCCCAACCCACCAGGTATATGGATTCCCTTCTGCAAGGAATGAAAATGCAAGGTTATGATGCATCAAAGAGGTAAAGTTCCATAATGCATTGACTGAGCTCAGATGTTTAGTATGCAAATATTGACAACACATAACTGGAGCCATCCCACATTTCTGGCAAACAAATGCATCCATTATCACTGAGCAATTCAAAAGACCTTACCAGGTAAACAGAACATATTTTCTTTTCTCTATTCATGCACTTTTTAATGACTGAAATTAATTATTTTTTTTTATCTTATATGCTCTTTGTTTAACTTCTTAATTAATTGCTCTCTATTTATATAATGAAAATATGTAGGCAGATTCCATAGTTATTTTCAATTAATTTCAGACTCACATAGTAAGCTATCAGATGGATTATTTCAGTATTTGAACACAAATGCTGCACAGAAAGACACATTTCTTTTTTATTTTATTATATTTTATTTTATATTTTGTTTTATAACAGCTTTTAATTGGAAATTATTCTGTCTTCACTGGAAAAGAAAAATGTTCATCATGTTCTCTCCAGCTGGTCCAAAACAAAGCATAAATAGATATTATCAAACTCCAAAAGCATCTTAACCATTTTAAAAAAATTTTTTTAAACTTTAATACTTCAGCAAAAGTGATCTGAACTGTGATGCAATCATATTTCTTGGCATTGTGTCTGTAACTTGATATTTTCATATATTACTCAGTTTATTTCTAATCCTTCTGGACTAATTAAGCCTCTTATGTGTAAATAAATAAATAAATTTCCTCCACTTTAAATTCTACTTTGAAAAAATACCATTACTGAAACATACTTTTTTTAAACTCTGGTTCATCAAGACATTTAAATATGAATTTAACTTCAAACACATGTGAAATAACTATATCAGTCTCAATGTACTTATTTTTAGTGATTTTTCACATTGAAAAATAATTATTGAGCTCAGCCTATAAACATGTTTTTTTAAATGTCTCTTTTCCATCATCTAATCTGTTGCTGGTATTTTTGCATTAAATCAAATGAAACTATTTGCATGGAATTCACTCATTAATAAATTTTACAAGTAAAATCCTCCATAATAGATACTCTACTTCTGATAATTTTCTGTTTGCACATCCCACACATCCCCAAAAAACTACATGCATAGTCAAAACAGCCATGTCACAATTAGATTTGATCATGTGGACCATAAATCTACTTACTGCAAATGTATGTTGAAAGTAATTAATTCCAAACTCTAAAGAAAATTTAATTCCAGAAACCAAGAGTGCAACCAAATATCTGTACATATGTTTAAAGAATACCAAAACCCAAAAATACAGTTCTCTAAAAAACTCATCTTTTTTCAATGCATTTGAGTTGTTAAACATCATACAAGGTAACGAAAATACAGTAATGTGAAATATTCATGGTAGCTGAAGGTTTTTATTAGACGTTACTATGCTGCACAGTGTGACCATTCAGCTCTAGTGCTAAATGCAATGGGTATGGTAATAGTGTGACTTTATCCTCTACTCTGAATTGGTTATTTTAGCTTCTGTGACTTGATTATCATGGAACTAAGTGCTGCAAGTTAGAAGAATGTGTCATATGAATGCTGCAGCAGCATTCCCAACCTGCAATACAATCTAACAATTCTGACAGTATATAGCTCTGGCTTACAAAAGATTATTTAGTAAGCATTTAAGGGTAAACGTTATCTTTCCACTAAATGACAGAATCAGTTCTACTCATACAGGATCCAACAACAACATTAATGATATCTGAAACTCCTGGTTTTTTTGTTTGTTTTGTTGTTGTTTGTTTTTACCATCTTATCTTTGAAGTTAATTTTTATGGTGTAGTGGCAATGCTGCAGTTTTAACTGTTATTCAAAATTCTCTTTGTTTACACCCTTCCTGTCAAGTGGAGGATTGTGCAATTCAGTTAGCAAGTAATTCACTAGGAAGTAAAACTGTTAATTAAAGTACCAGAAAAAAAAATTACTGCAAATTGTCAAAAAGGGGATTGTAAATTCATAAATAGGTAGAATAGCTAAAGAAGATGAAAGTGAAGGCAGAATTACAGACTACAGTGATGGCTGTCACACACCACTATGACAGACACAAATGGGGCATGTTTGAACCTGCCTAATTGACAATTGATGTACAGTTTTAAACCCAGAATGTATTCCAGCATATAAAGAGCTATTTTTTGCATCTATTGTTTTCATTGTGCATATACTCCCCATTTGGACATATGCTTCTTCACCCTGAAGAAAAGATCTTCTCCTAGGCTTAGGAACACAAATAAATTTAGGAAAATACTAACATTCATGCTCAAAATTTCTAATAAGATCAAGGAGGGAATATATTATTTTAAGGTTTTGCATGCAACATATATTCTACTAGACATCCTCAGAATCAACAGTCACAGTGCTGCCTTGTGAACACCACAGCTGGCAACCATGCAGTGGGGCAGTTCCCATACCACAACTCTATGCACAGGAATAAGATGAGCCTCACACCAGACCATCCTGCACCACAGTGGCCATATAAGAGACTCTGGAGATCCTTGATAGTCTGTGATTAATAAAGGCAAAAGCTGTGTCCCGTTTTCTCTGTGCCAGTCAAATGAGAACAGCCCTTTGTGGTGTTCCTGCTTCACATCAGCAAAGAAAAAGACAAGCAGCATTTTGTCTAAGGTTCATATGCTTCAAATCAGGAATGCTATGCGGTTATATTGCAGCCACAACAATGACTGGGCATAACAAATAGTAAAACCCTGCAAATGGAGAGACTGAAAAAACAGTAGAAAAGAAAGGCTAGAAGGGAAGAGGATGTATTTTGTGAGAAACAAATACTTAGAAACAGGATTGATGTTCCCCTTTCACATTTCTTCCTCTTTTATTCGTTTACAGTGTCCTTTTAAGGATGCAAATCTTTCTGCTCAAGAGCACTTTGCTTTTTTTTTCTGCTTTGGAACCTTTTGGAAAAAGCTGATTCAAGTGGAAGGAGCAGTGCAGTCCAACATGAAGACATTAATGAATGTAATTCTAAGCATAATAATACTTTAGCACAAATTAGTATTCTGCTAAAATATCAATAGTATTTGTTAGGCATTAAAAGTATGTAAAATTTAAGGACAAAAACTGGTTTTTAAGTGAATTGCGATGACAAGAAAATATTTTTTCTGTTATTTAAGTTATCTTTTCTTACCTTAGGAATAAATTTTGTGTTAGTTGTTGTCATTGACTGAGTGCTTTTCCCTATCCCCAAGCTTTTGTGAACAAATAGCATCACGAGAAGATGAACCAGGAGAGAGACTCTCTGCACGCCATGGGATTTTGATTAGAATCAAGTCTTGATGCAGAACTGTTCTTTGAACACAAAACAGCTCTCCTTCAAGGGCTGCTGTGGGAAGCTTTTAAGTTTGTGTGCAATGAGATATGACCAGGATGCCTTTTCACTTCCCTTCTTGAAGAGAAGGCACTTGCAAGGTTCTGTGTTCTTATTGCTCTGTGACTTAGCAGAAAAGTAGTGATATTGTCAGAGTAAGATGCGGATATCAAGAAAATGGAAAAAGATTCTATAATCTCGCAGAAAGGAACAGTATGTGGACATATGAGCATGGCCATAGACATCAAACTCAAATCAATTTTTGTATCCATTTGAATCTCTCTCATGCCCACACAGACACAAAGAAGCCTTTAACATTTACATGCAATACAGCTAACAGTGGTTCTTTGCATGTCTTTGCAATGATGGACTTTGGTTAAAATTAAAGCAAAATGTGACTTATTCTTTAAATCCATGTTTAATGTTAGTCCAAATTTTCAGTTACTAAATCAAAGCATGTAAAGATTCTTTCTGGTCATCGGTGTTTTCTATGAGGTTTTCCTCCTGTACAGAATATTCAAGAAAAAGTAAAGACTAAGGACACTTTTTTTGTTTTCTTTCAGATCCTTGGGTGTCATAAAAAAGTGATTCCTTTTTCATCTCATAAATGTATCTTTGTGTGAACTATTTCATCTAATATAAAACCCCACACAACAAAAGTCGATGTAGTATGAACAGAAGACTTAATAGTCAATAATATCTTTATTTCTAAAAGAGCTGAAAGTTTCAAAATGTACAACTTTTGAAAGTACACTTTATATTCTACTGAGCAATTATCATAAACAATTGGTTTTATTATTGTAAATGCAACCGATTAATGAAAATGGTGTTACTTTTAGAATTTTAAGTCTATAATTTGTAGCTGTTCACTATTAGTAACTGAAGCAGCAATATTGATAGAACTTTGATTTCAGAACTGAATGAAGTGGACAGATGCTCCTTTGCACTCTGCATTCAAAAGGCTCCATTCAAAATACAGCCCTCAGAACGCTGATTGTATCTATTTGCAAACTACTTGGAGAACTTAAATACTTCCCTTTTATTCATAATCTCGTCCCTTTACTAAATTTTCCTCCAGTCTCTTCATTCTTCCTTCACTAAAAAGACAGACCTTTTTGCATCAAGACTCTGAAAATCTGGCTGATTCCTATAGCTACTGAAAGAAGAGTGATAGTATGTTGCTTCCACCGAAAGAAAGGCAGCTGCTCTCCACTCCAGCAATTATTCTCACGCACCTTTTCCAACTTCTGTAGCCAAACAAGCAATAGCAGTGACCATCAAAGAATCTCTTCTTGGTTCTCTGCTCTTACTAATTCCAAGTCCCAGCACTTCATTTTGGGAAGAAATTAATATTGGCAGCCATATTAAGAACATGGTCCATCTCACCTGGAGTTCTGTGCCTGACAGAGACAACAGGAGGCAAGATTTGGAGAAAACATCTGAGTTTTGCTATTGCTTGTGGTAATGCACTCCCTCAGCATTCTTTCACTGTGTTAAGGATGCTAGAGTGTATATTTCTGCCTATTACTCTTACTGTCTATTTATAGAACCACTGCACATGAATTTGTCTGATTCGTTTCCGAACTTGAACATCCTATCTGCATCTGCAGCCTTTTGTGGTGAATCAAAGCAAGCTACCACTTGCTCTGCATGAGGATTATCCTGATTCTGGCTGTCAGGAAAGCTTCCTGACCTCTGTCTGGTTCTTAAAATCAAAGGGAATGGTTTATAAAGAAATTCTAGGAACATTTTGAAATGGAAGTCAATGGCTCAGAACCTCTGAAAAACAAGAGCGGTGAAAATTGCTTGTTGGGGACCTTGCCTATCTTCAATGACTACATTTGCATGTTTCCATGCAAGAAATTAGGTGTTCATTTACTGTATTTGATAGCTTTGAACTGAACATTTTCTTTTTAAATGGGTCCCTTTCAGTTATCCATTAATAGTACAGATTCCCTAATAAACACTAAGGAATGTCAACAACTGTTACACAGCATGTATAATTGTTATTATTTTCAGAAAAGATTCTTTTGTTCACTCCTTCAATTCCTTTTTAATGGGATAGGTTGAAATAATTACCCAGTTATTCGTGTTGGCAGAATAGGCCCAAAGATATCTTTCAAACACCTACTGTAATTTTGGACATCTAAATTAATCATGGGTGGAAATGAAAGTTATTTCTCAGGGATATCATACAAAGATGAAATCAAAGATAAAACCTAAACCAAAAAGTCAACCTGCACATGTGGAAAGCCAGGTATAATGCTTCTATTTTTGTATGACATATATTCTTTACACGTGCACAGTATAACACAGAGTACCTTTTGCCTCATGCAAAGGTAACTCGATTTAAGGTCATGGTTCATTAATGCCTGTGCAGGAATTCTATCTGATATTGCATTAAAGAAACAGACAGTGTAAGAATAATTTTGTCACTGTTTGAAAAGTTCAGCATGTTAATATGGTTGTGCGCTTCATGGTTTTCACTTTGCTTCTTATTGCCATGTTTTTTCCTTACACTATAAGCAGTGTCCATTCTATTCGGGTCAAATTCTTTTTAAGAACACTGTGAGACATTTATCTCAGCTTTTGAGGACTTAGTATTTGGGAAAAATAAGCAAACATGGTTTGATGTCACTCATGCATCAAATACATGCATATGTTCCTATTTAGGATTCTCAAAGTCAAGGGTGTCAAAGGTGGGTAGGTTTTGCTGACCTAGTTTATTTTCTGATGATTTGATTTTTCTTCATCTTATGATTATGTGCATGCTTAGGAGCAATATAAAGCTGATTAGACACTTTGCAGGTTTGCTGCCCCTGTCTCATGTCTTGGAAGTAACTGCCTGGACTCAACATGCAGTTGCTGAGGAACCTCATGGCAAGAGCAGATGCTGCCGACTGAAGATGCTAAACTATAGAGAGATTCTGCTCTTGCTTGCAACCCAGGTGGATTGCAGGCAAGCTCTGTCAGCTTAAGAGATCACCCGGAAGGCTGAAACTGAGAGAACTGAACTCAGAGAAGAGTCTGTCTGGTAGGTCACATTTCCACATTTCAATGGCAGTATCTGTAGAGAAACCACATTTAAATGAACCTTCTAAAATAGGGGTCCTCAAACGACGGCCCGCGGGCCGGATATGGCCAGCCAGGGTCCTCAATCCGGCCCGCCGGTATTTACAGAACCCCCCCGCCTCTGTCCTGTCTGCCGTCTTCTCTCGGACGGGGACAGCCCCGTCCCCCCGCAGTCCCACGGGCGGCTCTCTGCGGGGCCAGCGCGGCGGGACGGGACGGGGGGCGGAGTGCGGGCCTTGCTCCGGGGCTTCCCCGCGCTACGACTGGCATTGACAATTATGGAACCTAACATTGACCATCTCATTAGCCAAAAGCAGGCTCATAGTTCACATTGAAATTAATATTTTACTAATTTCCCATATTTTTCAGTGATAATTCTTGTTCACTAAAGTGCTGTGCAATACACACACACATGAATTTAATGTGACAATTATAAGTGAAGTAAATTCTTATGTTGTTATTGTCATTTTGCTAACTGATAAATCATTTTTCTTTGCAACCAACTGGGAAAGGTATAAGGAGTGGTTAGTATTTCTGAATATAGGTTGGTCATTCTACTAGTGACTAAGAGTTAAGATTAATTAAGCTCTCATGGCAACATGAACGAGGCGTTTGAGCACAGTGAAAACTTGGGGCAGAAAACAGAGATTCAAAAACAAGCCAAAGAAGAGAAAAAACCTAAAACCTTGGCCATTTCAGAAAACTAGGAATTCCTAATTTATAGCTGTTTGCGTGTTTAACTGAAATGTGACCTGAAACTTTTATGTTTGCTTTTTATGTTAATTTTAATTTTGTAGGTTCTCATGTCTTAGTTCTTTTTTAAATTTTTTTCATTTTTTTCATTTTATTTTTTTTTTTTTAACTAAGACTATCCTCAAATATTTATTTTCTTCATAAGACCACTAAGGTGATTAGTCTATTTGACAGTACTATTTATTTGCAAAGGCTATTTAAACTGTGTGGAATTTCAGATTCAAAGGCTGATGAGAAAGAAAACTCTGAATCATGCCCTGCTTGTTAATATAAAAATTGATATGATTTGATGTCTAAATACATGACCAAAGCAATTTAATGTAATTTTAGTTTTAATTTTAATGTAATTTTAGTTTTAATTTTAATGTAAAAAGATATGAAATTTCCTTTGTAAGATATTCAGAGTTACGTGGTGCCACAAATGTAATCTATAAGTGAAAAATATTCTTCAGATTTTAATAGAAAATGACCATAAATATTGGAAAACATTTGTGAAAGGCATCCAAAATATCAGTAAATCTTAATATAACACACCCCAGTTACTGTTTCCTTAAGGCACATGAGAATGTTTCCTTTTCCATCACAACCATAGAGTAGCGCATTTTGCAGTGAAGGTAAGCATAACCATCTCCACAATGCAAACTAGAAGAACTTTCATGACCTTTAATATCAGAAACTAGAATAAGATATTCAGATGTCCATCCAGGAGCTCTGGTTTTCCCACTTATCCTGGAAGAGAAGATGCCTGTGATCAGTCCTCACCATACTTTAATTATGTTTTGGTGCATAAAGACTGGCCTAATTGAGAAGAGCCCAAACTTTCTCATCAATGTCCAGTAAAGACAGAGAATATGCGAATCTATTCAACTGCTTGAGAAACAAAATTACTGCCTCCTTAATGACACTCATACCTCACACAGATGGTCATTGCCATGTTCTTCAGTGCATGAAAGTATTCTCATGTGCCTGCATATTTGCCTGTTAATTTTTCAAAGAACATATTTCATACAAGTATTGTAATGTGTTAACCCTGGCTGGCCACCAGGTGCCCACAGTCTCTTTAACCCCTTTTTCCCCTTGAAAGTCAGGCAGGGGGAAAAGAATATGATGGCAAACGGTGGGTTGAGATAAGGCAGTTTACTAAAGCAAAAAATTAAAGCAAAGCAAAGCGAAGCCCGCGCAAAAGCAAAACACTAATCTAATCTCTACTTCCCATCCGTGGCAATGACCGGCCACATCCAAAGAAGTAGGGCTTCAACGCATGTAGTGGCTCTCTTGGTAAGCCACCATGGGAGACTGTGGATGCCCCCCCCTCTTCCTGCTTCTCCCCAGCTTTATATCTGAGCTGACGCCATATGGTATGGAATATTCCTTTGGCCAGTTTGGGTCAGCTGGCCCACTTGTGTCCCCTCCCAAAATCCTGCCGTCAGTTGGGGAAGGGACACTACAGTCCCAGTACTGTGCTCAGCAGTAGCCAAAACACTGGTGTATTATCAGCACCACTCCAGCCACCAATGCACAGCACAGCACTGTGAGAGCTGCTGTATGGGAAATGGGCTCCATCTCAGACAGACCCAATACAAGTATATATCAGTTTCAAAATATAAAGCAGCAAATACAGTATCCTTTGCTAGATAAGAGAAATTTAGTAAAGCATTTTTCCAGTAAGGCTACAGTAGTACTCCTGGTCAATGAATCTGTATTTCTGTTCTAGCACCAAAACTACTTCTTAAAGTGTCAGTGCCTGAATCCAGAAATATGTAGGCAAAGATGACTTTTCTTTCAGAATTAGTAGCCTATAAAAAAGATCAGGAGTGAAAACTGTCATATTGATGCCCAATGGCATCTTCTGAAAAACTGTCCGACAGTTCTATTCTACCATTGGAGAGATTTACTCCTTCTGTCGGCTTATGAAAAGCTAGCACAGTACAAATGACTTGCCTTTGTCAAGACTCATATTCCAAGCTGTAGCACTACTAACCAAGCCTGACTTGTTATTTTTTTTTTTTGAATCAAGCCTCAGTGGTGGAGATTTAGCTGGGGAAAGCAGCTGTAAGATGTCTTTGTGTGCTATTATTTGCTGAATTTTAGAGTGAATTCATTGTAAAATCACCACAGTCCCTGCTATCCTTAACAGCATAGTGTGCCAGACTTGCCATTGTTGCAATTAATTGTGTACTGTAAATTCACTGTATCATTTAAGGCCAAAGAACAGTGTCTTTGCTTAAGGTAATGCTAAGGGGAAAAGGAAAAGTAAGTACTTTTTAAATAATAAAATGTCATTTGGGGATAAAAAGAACATTTACAGATAGAAATATTCTAATAAAAAGAATTAATTTTAATTTTTACTATGTTAACTGAAAAAATGGGCTTATGGCGCTTGCTTTCTGAGGAGTGCATAAAGGAAAATCACAGTTAGAAAGTGTAAAGGAAAATCACAGTTAGAAAGTGTAACTACAGCCTGAAGAGACTTTTCACAGCTAGCACTGCTCAAGGAAGAACAGGTGTCAGCAACAGCAAAGCTGGGAAAGCCTTATGACAAACTTACAACTCACCCTGAAGTTTGCCTAGCCAGGTGGTGACAAAATGCCCATGTCTATGTCATGGTTTTACAAAAACAATACTAACAATAAATCATAGAATTCCATGATTTTGCTAAAGTGGGGGAATGCTGATAAATGTGTCTCTACCCAAACTTGATGGATGGGTAAACAGTGTACACACATACATGTAGCCATGAACACTGAAATTTTGAAGCTTAATGCTGCTAAAGACCTTGATTTATTTAACTTATTAAAAAGGACATAAAGCCCAGAAACTCATAGAAAATTTTCCAAAAGTAAGGGGATGCATTTTAAAGTTTTCTGTAGTCACACCGTCATTTCATCTCACCGTCCCATTGAGAAGTTTTTACAAATTGTGGTCATAAGCTAAACAATGACTACTCTCATAAGTAGTGTGATTTATAGAGATTGTAAAATCAAACTGAAATTATTTTATCAGACAGTGTTAAAAAGAGGATAATTTAAGCTGGCATTCTATACATTATGTGGCAACAGGACAGAATCAGAGATTCTTTAAAAAGCTATGTCAATGACAGTGGTATCACAGAATCATATGTTGTGATCTCCTTTTTAGACTAATTCTCATGCTGTTAATATATAATGAAGACAATAACATTCCTGAAATAAATTTAAAATAGCTAAATAATTCTTGGGATCTTGCTTCACACATCCACATAGGAATACCTTTAACCTATACAGAGAAGATAATAGGTAACATTCTTATGAGTATCTGCATCATTCAGCACAGGCTGTCTTGATGCTCCATTTTATTTGATTTGCAGTAATAACAGCCTACATGGAACTCAATATCACAACTCTTTAAGAGCTGATGTCATAATTCTGTTAACAAAGGAACTAAAGCTAACAAGATCCCCGATAAATTAAACTACATTTTGGGTGAGCAGAACTGATGAAAGCTTTTTCTCGAAGAAGTCTTTCCTTGGAGGTCCCATACCTCTTACAAGCATTTCTCCTTTTGGAATGTTGCTCCCTGCCCACAAACAGTAGTTTAAGCAGAAGAAAAAAAGCCATTATAAGAGGCAGAAGGACTTCAGGCTTTTCTCTACCCATGAGAACTTAATATCTGGCACTTCATATGGAACATGGACTGTGGCACTATTGGAAATTGGTTTTGGGGAGCACAAGGGATTTCTTTTGTTGATGAGACTGTTGCAGCAGCTGCTGCTGCTGCTGTCGATTTTCTTTCCCCACTGACCCTTGAGGAGCCTCAAAACAATCACCTTTACTTCTTCATTTCCATTGTGCCTCTGCTGCTATATTGAAAACCATGAATTCTTGATAATAAGTTATTCTGATATTCCTGTGTCAGATCATGCTGTTTAAGAAAATCTTCTTAAGAAAGTCCTATTATTATTTTTTTTTCGAATTGCACAGTGTGCATGGACAGTTTTGAAGCCACAACTAGCACGAACATATAAACACAGAAATGAGCCTGTTTGCATGGCAGCGCCACCACTCACAAACTGCCCATCATTCCAAATCTGGAGCGTACCTGATCCTTTGGAACACAAATGACAAAAACCAGATAGTATCACGACTTGTAATGTGCTGTGTTCCATAGAATAGCAATGGATTTCAAATGATGAAAAAATGACCCGATAAACTTCAGCACTGAGGCTTACAACAGGCTGACTATCAAGCATATTCAATTTGAAGTAAAGGAAGCTACACTACACAAAAACCATCATTCTGGGACCAATAAAGATTAAAGTCAGAGGTCCAAAACCAAGCCATCTGTTAAGGAAAGGCTGCTTGAGATAGAAATGGAACAGATGAAAGAATAACACTCCCAAAGAAGCCCTCCCATCAGAATGCTATTTCATGTTTTCATGTTTCTACATCCAAACCCTTTCATTTCAAAAGGGTTTTGCTGTTTGAGATCAACCTGTAAATTATTACAGACTACTATATCCTCTTTTTAAACATAATATAAATGTATAAATAATGTTTTAAAGGGTATACTTAGTTCACATAGATTTTAGAAATCGTATGAGACATTAGCAATGATGACGTTGCTACAGAGAAGTCATTTAAAGTGACACAAATTTCAGTGTGAAAGGGGACAGACTGGGAAGTGGGCTTATTGACTTTGGATATGTGTTATCTTCAGCTTAGTCTGGAGAAAACTCCCTTTGTATCCAGTGCTGGGATATGACAAAAAAATAATCAGAATACTTTTTTAGCTGATCATTTGTCAGACTTGATGATGGGTTTGTGTTTTGCTATTTACATGACTTCTAGGTCAGGTCAGGTCTCATGGCTACTGCAAAGAACTATGTCTCTATTGATTTCTGGGAAACAGACACACATATTGATCAGAACTGACATAGAAATGTTAGGTGATGTGTTTCACATTGTCAAGATACCACCTCCTAGAGTCTGAGCTCAGGGTAATCTTTTCTTCTCTCAGGCTTGTTTCATCAGTCCATTCAAGCATATTAATTCTCAAACATGAGTTTTAGATTCTTCTATGGGAAAATAGAAAGTGGCTAACGATGAACTTTATCGAAGACCCAATAAGATATTATGATAATCTCTTAGTCTATGAGTAGAAATTACATTTCTTAACTATCATTATAAACTCACAGGGCACAGGAATTACATTGATGGAATGTATGGTGTTCTAGTTGCAGTAGTACAAGTAGAAACATAAAACCAATTTCACTTGCTGCTGAAAAACTTTACTCAAAAATCCTATATTACTGCACTGACATGAAGAATGATTTCTCCTACTTGGTTTGACAGAGTTAAGACTCACACTCCAGAGGGATAATGACATATCAGTGAAGATAACAATATGAATGTATTTTTCTGTGGTCAATTCTTTGGACTCTTTTTGCTCCAGCATAAAGCTGAGTGAAGTCTAATTAAGAGATTTATACAATGTAAAACTGATACAGGTGTTCAGTAAACTGATGAAAAATCAATAGATGTCTCTCAGAATAGAATTGTAAACAGCAAATCACCATTGATGAAGCTCTAAACAACATGGAGTGAGAAAAAATTTCAGATATCACAGAGAAGATCTGATATAGACAGACCGAGGGATCATTCATAAGCTCAGCATTAAGCAAACTGTGTGGACAAATGAAAGGTCAAATACTTGGAAACAAAAAATTCAGACACTACTCTTAAGGTGGGGACAGCAGGCCTTTCCATGAAAGCAAGTATTTTAACAGGATTTTAACACAAATACATCTATGGGACTAAGAGAGTCTAAAAAATCACACATTATTTACAGACAATCCATTCTTTATTAAAAGGCCACACAAAAAAATCCACTCCACCCAAAAAAGACAGCAACAAAACACATATCATATAATATATTTTTAAATATATTTGACCTCTCATGTGAGTGTCTGTGAGACTGCCCAACCCTTCTTGCCATGAAGAATGTTGAAACTTGGAGGGAGACTCAAGATAAACTGAAAAAGCTGGTTCAGAATGATCATTTTGAATGGTCCAAAGCTTCATCATATGGAGGCCTTCTCACCTTGTGAGTCAACATTTTACAAGAAGGGAGTCCTGCTGAACCCTCCTTATCACACTAAGGCTCTCCCACAATGAGGAGGCTGCATAAAGCCCCGAGCACTGCCAGCTCTACAAGTGATGTTTGGTACAAGAGTTTGAAAACCCTGGAGTACAATGTTAAAAAGAAAACTTGATTACACTCTAAATACCTAGAGTAAAAGCAGAAGTTTCAGAGGGTTTCTGCTATGAAATTTCCCACTCCAACAGGCAAAGTATAAAATCAACCCACCAGTAGAAGATGAAGCCAAGCAATTTTAAGCTAGAAATAAAGTTCAGTGAAGATCATTAAACTTGGGCACAATTTTCTGAGAGTCATGTTAGATGCTTTATGAAAAAAAATTTCTATATTGAAAAATGAGATCTCTAAAACATATGCTCTATATAAACAGAAATTGCTATTCATGTTTTAAATTGGAGGTCAGAATAAACAATTGTAAAAATTCCTTCTGGCTTTATAATTTACTTTGCAAACAAAATAAAAGTAATTTGCTACTCTTGAAAAGTACTTGGAAGCTTTAGTGATGAAGAACATGACTGATTTTCCACTTGTACTTGATAGGTAATTAGTAAGGTGGATACCTCATACTTCTGCACAAAGAGTACCAGAATCTATTTGGTTTTCGAAGTGGGGTTGCTATTTTTATGCTATGCTACATTACTGGGGTTCTGCCTTTGAGAGGCTCCTTCTTCTCTCATGTTTCACTGTCATAATTTTATCATTGTCCAGTGAACATACATGCTCCAAAAACACATAGCATCGCCAAGCCATGTAGATGAACAAAACCATCTCCTCAGTCTGCTTAGGTTGCATCTATCTTTCAGTTCCTGGAAAAATTTGCTTCCTGCATTAGTCACAGAGAAACAGAAAAATGTAGAGTGGAAGGGACATGTGAAAGTAATTTACTTCAAACGGCTGCTCAAAGGAGTCCTAACTTTGAGTTTACACCAGAGCACTTACAGATTTGAAAAAATTTCCAGAGTTTGGGATTCTGTAGCCCTCCTGGGAAGCTTGCTTCAATGGATCACTACTCTCACAGTAAAGTATTTTTCCTTGTGTTCAGCTGGAATTTTCTCTGCTCTACATTGCCTTCTAGACTTCCACTGCCTACCTCAGAGAAGAGTATGTCCCTTCCTTCTCTAAAAACACCCCTGAGGTAATGGAAGACAGCAATTAGTTCCCCTCTTAGCTTTCCCTTCTCCAGTCTGAACAAGCTCAGCTTTCTCTGCTTCTGCTTGTACATTAACTTCTCCAGTTTCCAAACCATTTTCATGGCTTTACCACTGCACTTTCTCCAGTTGTAAATTACTTCTTACACCGAGGAGCCCCAAACTGGATTGTTAGACTGCATAGGAATCCTGCCAGCCCACTTGTACAGCACGTAAAGCTTGTCTTGAGTGACAGTCTAGCATATTGAACACGCTGGTATTACCTGTGAAATAATTGAGAGTACTTTCTGTCCCACTGTTTTTTGACATAAACATTAATTAGTATTAGCTTTACTACTAAACCCTGAGAAGCACCACTGACCACCAAGGGGACACTGGCTGCAACACTCTGAGCCTGTCTTTTCAGACGCTTTTCTGCTTACCTCTTAGACCAAATGCCTGATGGTTTTTAGGCAAGAAAGCCTGTTATCAGACTCCTTTTTTTTGTTTTTGTTTCAGATATTCACAACTAATCTGACAGATTCTTTGGTGTTTCATGAGTTCATGCAATCTTTCCTCATGTTTCATGAGTTCATGCAATCTTTCCTCATGTTTTACTTTTCTTGTGACTATTGACATATTCTATTTAGGAGACTTAATCCTATAAATCTGATTAGTTTAGAAGGTAGATGTAACTCTCAAAGTTATGTTGAGGGCCTTTTTCCAATCAGAGTTCTGAAGTTTTTCCATTAGTATGAATTCTGACAGGCCTACTTGCATGCAGCTTTTAACTCTGTCTGCACTAAAATTCTGACAAAAGACTACTAATATTGTTTTAAAAAGCCTTTAGATGCACTTGCAATTGTATGCACAGAATTGTTGTTTATCCTAGTTAGTCTACATCTGTATTGGGTCCAGCAGATATGGAGTTCATTTCCCCATAGCAGCCCTTACAGTGCTGTTTTGCATTGGTAGCTAAAGGGGTGTTGATAACACACCAGTGTTTTGAAGAGTGCTGAGCACAGGATCAAGACCGTAACGTTCCTTCCCCAGTCGAGGGCAAGATCCTTGGAAGGGAGTAGGCCAAGCTGACCAAAACTGACCAAAGAGATATTCGATAAAATATGATGTCAGCTCAGATATAAGAGCTACAAAAAGGAGCAGGAAGGTGAGGGGATGGGATAGGGAGGAGCATTCATTGTTGTCTGCTGAGAAACCATTATGGGTGTTGAAGCCCTGTTTCCCAGGAAGTGGCTGGACATCACTGCTGACAGGAAGTAGAGAATAAACTTATTTTTTGCTTTGCTTTTGCATGCACAAGCTTTGTTTTTGCTTTTAGTAAACTGCCTTATTCCAACGCATGATTTGTTTGCCATCTTATTCTCTTTCCCCCAACTGTCTGGAAAGGTTAGGGATAGAGTGACTAGACTGGCACTTGGTGTCCAGATGAGGTCAATCCATTACAACATTAGATCCCATTCCAGCAAAAAGATGTAATTTCAGAGAAGTTTTAGAATGTGCAAAATTCACTGCTATTTTGTAGATAGTGATTAACCTTTAGAGAGGAACTGAAAAAAACCCCTATTTTTATGCCCATAGGAAGAAGCACTAAAGCCAACTGCACAATGTGTGTTTACTAGGTGAGATCCAATAAGCCCTGCAAGCTGTGAGCCTGTTAATGAGTAACTTAATTATAAAATTTATTGTATGCTCTGTTTCAAATGTATATTTTATTTATGACATGCTGTGCTCTCCTGAGTCTTATGAGCAATGTTGCCAGCTGCGGTCTCTTCTTCATCTTAAATTCTGTCAGTCTCTGGAAAAATAGACATATTGTACAGTCTGACCTAACAGGACTGGAAAGCAGCTGTGAGTCTGCTTTGTTGATGAATGATCTGAACAAGCTTCTACCAGAGAAACCTTGGCTTCAGACTGGACATATTTATTTCAGAAAGACAAACAGACTGGAGGATGGGCATGGAGTGAAGCAGCAAAACATAGTTCTGCATTATAATGAAGGATTTTTCAGTTATTCTCAAGAAATAACCCATTACTCCAGAAGTCTAGTTCAGTGCTTCCCCAGCTGTGAATGACATACTCTTCTTAAGATATTCAGAGTCAAGAATGAAGCAGAATACACTCTTATCTGTGTGCTATCCTGGGATAAGGCAGGAAGAGATAGTAATTGTGAATGAGCTGGAAACTAAATTCATCAAGAAGGACTTTATTTATCATTTTCATATAATCTATTTAAAACTGCTTATATTTATCATACAGTAAGACTAGCTTTAAGTTTCCTAGCACCAGACCAGAAATAGTGCAAATGCAAGATGGAAAAGGTACTGATTTTGTATGAAATCCTTCTGCCAATTGTAGTTTAACCACAGCTGTCAAATAAGTACCACACAGCTGCTTGCTCACACACACCCCTGCCCCCAGTGGGATGGGGGAGAGAATCAAAAAAAGAAGTTGAAACCTATGGGTTGATATAAGAATGGAAACAATAATAAAACCAACAATAATAACGTAATGGAAAGGGAGACAGTGAAAAGAGAGAGAGGAATAAAATTCAAAAGAAATGAGTGATTCACAGTACAATTGCTCATCACCTCCTGACCAACATCCAGACAGTCCTCAAACACCCATAAACATCTCCCAGTCAACTCCCCCAGTTTATATACTGAATATGATGTTCCATGGTATGAATATCCCCTTGGCCAGTTTGGTCAGCTGTCCTGACCATGCTCCCTCCCAGCTTCCTCACTGGCAGAGCGAGGGAAAATACCTTCACTTAGGGTAAGCATTACCTAGCAACTAAGTGAGTTATCAACTTTATTCTCATACAAAATCCAAAACACAGCATTGTACCAGCTATTATGAAAAAGATGAATTCTATTCCAGATGAATCCAGGACACCAGTTCAATTTGCCCAAAGACAATGGTGGATTAACTTTGTCTAGGCAAACCTTGTGGTACATCCAGTATTGTCTGTCTATGTAATGCTAAATTTATGCTTAGGTACCACCTGACATCTGTTCCTCTGCAGGTGACGTCAAAACAGCTTAAGTGCACGAAACTGTAAACTTATGTATCATCTTCTTCAAAAAATTCAAATGAGATTCACTGGTGTTTACCTCCCTGAACTAGAATAAATATACATTTCTGGCTCATCCTGCAATGCACAGATCTGATAATAATGACTGTGAAACAGCTACAAAACTCTTTGCCAAGCTTCCAAAACTCTATTTCTTGTTCAAAAAAAGGCAGCACCATTCATTACAGCAAACATAAATGATCTAAGAAACAAAGTATCATTAAAGCTCATGTCTATAATTCCAGAAGCATGCCAGATGTTTATTTGAACTTTTGACTGACAACATAATAAAAAGAATGAGAGGACTATTTAAGCCAACACCTTTCTAGGAAGATGGGATAGTGTACTACTTCCGTCATGCAAGATGTCAAACAGCAATTATCTACTAGAATGTTATAACTTGATATTTTGTTTTTGCAAGCTAGTTGTTTTTAAAGAAAGTGTCAGGTTGTTATGATGCAGTATTTTCTTAAAATGTTGTAACAAGTGGCAAGGAAATTTGCTCTTTGGGCTATTTTTTCAATATAGCATTTAATTTTGGTGTAGGGGTGATCTCAAAATGAACACTTTCATTTAATTATGAGAAATGAAACAAAAATTTGCCATTGTGGGAGAAAACATGTCAGGAAAAATCAGTATCTTCTTTTTAGGAAAAGGGCAGAGGCAGAACACACATATGCACAAATTATGTCTTTTATTAAAGGGGTCAGAATTCTTTTTCTCTGTGATCTCTGCAGCCAGCCATTCACAATTGCTTTTCGGCAAATGGAATTTCAAGACATTTCAGGAAAGGCACTAGTTCCTGCTATCCTACAAGGAAGATGGCACAACTATCTGCACAATGAACTATGGGGTGTTTCTGACATCTGGTGAGTTTCACTAGACAACAAATCTCTGCATCACTGAAGCATTTGAGATACGTGATAGCAAAAGATCAAGTCCTTTGGAGAAGCCAGTATTTTCTCCTCTGTGCTACAATGAAGAATAATGATAAAAAATAATATGTACATTTTTCTGTATACTTCCTGCCCAGTAAAGTGGCAAAGTATAAGGCTTAAGGCACTACACAATAATTTATAAAAATAGTAGAAAGTAGAATTTTTAATTAAGGGATATAATGAAACACAAAAATATGCATTTGAATACATAACAACTAAAAATATGGTAACCTGAATGCTGCTTTACTGTTCAATTAATGTCTTCTGGACAATTATTGTCCTAACTGCTCCATGCTTTGTACTTAAAGATTCACAGAACTTATTGTTATTACAGTTGTGACCAATTGCTAGGATTCAGCTGTAAAGAGAATTATAATGGGCTGAGACCAAATTTGAAACAAATTAAAAGATTTGACCATGTGGCTGTAGATGTGTAAAGGAATAAGCTGATGGCTAGGTAGTTTTCGCTGAAAAAACAGAGCATTTCTTCAAATGTTTGATAAAAAAGTGTTTGTTTTCTTTTTGAATTCTGCATCTAGCTTCCAAATAACCTTTTTTCTACTAGCTTTTACTGTCTTATTTCACTTTTACCTCTTTTTTTTTTTTTTTTTCTTCTCTAAAGTAAGGGATTTTTTTAATCAGAGAGAGATGAGAATTAAAAGGGAGAAAGGTGGTGTACAAACACAAGGGAGTGCCAAGCTGTCATACCTCTCTGCTTATGTATTTAGGAAACCTTACAAGATGGTGAAGGAATCAAAGACGAAATAAAGTAATTCCGTATCAAAAGAAGTGCCTCATATCTCATTAAATTTCTGTATGGAGCACTATCATGTTCAGAAGCATGGCAGATAAAACAAGAATCCAAAATGGATTGCTGTTAGCTCCTTGGATTCCATTATGTAAATGTGTGTAGGTATGTATGCATAAGCATATAAAAGTATGTATTTGTACCATATATACAGGTATACGCATATATAGCTATGTATGTAGATGCATATGTGTATGCAGATATATTTTCAGTTTATGCAAATTTCTGATTTATTTTATTTCACTTTATCAGCTAATATATTGTCTATTTTATTAGACAAGAAATGTTTTTTCTTCTAGTAATTCTGAACTATATAATAGCATCTGTCTGTCTTTCTATTTAGGCAGTCCCACTCTGACAGCATAGTGAATGGCATTTCAGTTACAATGTTCAGCATGAATAACAGAAGGGTAAAATAGTTTTCTGAAAACTTGTCCCATCACACCTCCACCAGCCCAGCTCAATGGCCATCTGGAGCACATGGTGGACAGAGGAGAGAAAGGCTTGCTCTTCAAGGAGCTCTTTCTAATTCATTGTTTCATGAAGCTGCACGGAAAGAACAGAAAATCAATAAATGATAGCTCAGCAGTAAGCATTATGACTTCAGTCTCCAATTACTTTTAATAACTTTTAATAACAAGAGCAACAAGGAAACGTGAAAATATCTCTAATTCCCAGACCTCTCAAACAGGACTTGTTTTGTGCATTGAGCCCCAGCACAATGTAATTTTAATTCTGGTGCTCAGAAAGGCTCAGTGCTTTTTAAATTTCTTTCACACATGTATCGTGTTAGCTATCACATGCACAAACCCTATAACTTTATCGATTTAAAAGTTCACTGCAAATTAAGCTTCAGAAAAACATAAAATAACATGTCAATCCTACACATTGCTGAGCAGGGATGAATGCAAAGCATAGATACAAGACAGGGAACTTGCTTCACAGTTATTCAGGATAAGATGGAAGAGTCAGGGGAAACACAATTATAAATCTAAGTCACCAATGCCATAAAAAGCCCAAATATCCCCTACACAAGTATAAACAAAAAAGAACTTTCAAGGGATGCATAGGGATTCTTTCTGTTTCAAGATGTAGGAAACGTCACTCTGAGAGTATTCATGCCAGCATTCAGAAGCTTAGAGAATTGAGTCAGCAGCTGAAGAAGTACGAAGAGGTTGATTTGGGTGGAATGTTTTCATGGTTGCATGGATTTGGTATTGGATTATGGTTTAAAAGATTGTTAATGATAGGCATACTCGTGTTTATAGTTTTCATCTTGATTTTATGCTGTATTCCTTGCATATTGGGTTGTGTAAAACACATGATTGATAAGAGCATTAGCCGTGTTATAGCATTACAAGTGAACACAGCTATGGCCCTTCATTTAATTAATAAAAAGGGAGAGATGTAGGAAACGTCAGTGAATGTTTTTTGTAACCAGTAAATGACAAGCAGAATACAGGACCTAGGAGCTGAAGAAGGAGCCGAACTGAAAGTGAAAGGGCTCACCATGCCATCCATGTAAGGAAGATGTTTGTACAACACGGCAGTGTGGGATTGGACAAGAGCGAAGTGATATGAGAGCTGCTTCTCAGTGGGTGCTGACATTTGAACTGTCCAGTGCTGGAAGCCTTAGCTATCGATTGTGGTTAGAAAAGTATAAACTATATGTAGAGCATAAAAAGGCATTCTTGTAAACAATAAACGGATTTCTCCTCTGACACTACCTCTGTGTGGTCGTGTGTCTTTGGGGGGATCCGGGAAGCCACATCAAGATGCTTCATTACCAACCAAAATTCAAAGCCAGCGATTAGCAAAGAGAGAGAGAAAGGGGAATGAAGGCAAGGGCGAGGGGAGAGGTTATCTGGAGAGAGACTAGTGGATAGCATCAGGAATAATCAGAGCTCCAGAAAACATGACTTACACAGAACAAATTCATTTTCAGTATTTAGCTTAAGGAAGGAAAGACTAAGGGACATGACAACAGTTTTTACTTGCCAGACAGAATTCTACAAGCCAGAAGAACAGTATTTCTTGCTTTTAAGCAGTGTGCAGGCAAAGAATTAAACAGGAGCAAGGAAAGTCCAGACAAGATCTCAGTAAAACTACCTAATGGTAAGGACAATCAAATCCTGGAATGGGGAACCTGGGGAGACTATGTTGCCCCTATGTCAGTAGCGAGCTTGATTGTTGCATCAGAGAAATATGTGTCAGAAAAGACAAAGAAGAAACTGTCACAAAAGGTACTAGATAAGATTTGAGAGGTCTCTCTAAAATTACTGTTCTGTACCTTATTTCCATACTGTAAGCATGAGAGGAAAAAACATATAATCCATTAAACTAGTGAAAATCTTGTCTGTTTTTTTTTTCTTGATTAAATATTTACTGACTTCTTGAGAACAGACAGAAGTATGTCAATTTGAATGATAGAGGATGACTTTTACTTATCCACAAATAAAGCCTTCCAGCTGGGAACACATTGGCTTGTTTGTAGCTTTGATTTCTTTGTTTAGTGGCATTTGATACTATTTATTAACCTTCTTTACATTATTTACTGATGATGAATGGGTGATCTGTGAACAAAACCAGTCACAAAAAATATTAGCATCATGACAGAGCTGCATAGGTAATGATGCCTGGTCTTTGTAGTCCTTAACATGCTGCTGTGAGAAAGGGAAAACTTTTCAGTTGTGAGGAAACAGGTTTTTCCAAATGCATGCTACATCAGAGCATAAAAGAACTTCTGTCACACACCTCTTCCCTTTTATTCATTGGTAAATTGGTGGAAAAGGTGACCAAAATAAAAAAGACAATCCTTGATTTAGTATGAATATCTGAGCCAATGAGGGTCATGAGAACAATCTCCGAGAAAGCGCTCATGCATGTTCATCATTCATCTGAGATAACATCATCTTTGCCAGGGCCTAGCTACATGTGGCCACTCAGTGACCTTAACACTCAGCAGAGACTTTTTTGTAACAGTGCTCTTATTCAGCAGTGAGAATTCAGGGCTATCTGACCAATCCATCTTTTCCCCCCAAAATACCCTTAAAATCAAACATTTGAGTCCTATTTAGAATTTGAAGGAAATAGACCAGTTTTTCAATTAATGCTTTATGCAAATGTTATACAACACATGGAAATTTTATTATATTTCTAATATCTTATTTGGGTTTCAGCAGTTTATATGCACAAACACGTAGATATATTTATATGTATATTATTACCACTGCCTTGAGGTCTAGCATTTACAACGCTGAACCTCTCCTAAATGCCACTCAAATTGCAGTAAGACAAGCCTGCAGCTGTGCTATGAGCTTTGATTCAAAAAGTGCTTAGGCAGATACTTACAGACAACATAAGGGCTCTCACTGGTTTTGATGAGCTCTGAATAATACCTCAATGTCAACTGTTCTTACAAAAGAGGGAAAGTGGCTGGGCAAAAGTGACTTGCTTGTATTTCTTGTTCTGTGATGAACTGCTCTGTGGACTTCCTTACTTTCTTTATTTAGATGACAATGTATTCTGAGACAAACCTAGCAGAGTGTTTTTACTGCATGTAGAAGAATGGATTTCAATTTATTATCACAGACTAAGCTGTTCATAACTTCTGAGGAGACTGGACCACTTGACCAACTCAAACTATCTTTAAATCCTATGGTAACAGCAGATTTGACCTATATTTTTTTGAATATTTTAAGACTTCTTGCTCTAAACTTTTCCTTGTGTATCCTGTGCTATTTATCATTAATAAAACGTAAGTACTGAATGATAGAGTCAGCATAAACAAATACCATTGCTGTTTGTTTCATTTCTACGTAATTAGTCTTTCATTCTTAAATGACTATATTTTACTTCACTGAAGACAAACCACTCAATTTTTTTTGTTTATGCAGGAATTTCTAGACTATCTTATTCTCTTACTGCTAAATTGTCAAATTTAATTATTACATTTCTGAACATGACACAGTTTAAAATTATCTTTCCTGAAGCTTTTCTTCTCGTTGTTTCCAAAGTAAAAATTTCTAAAGGCCATTGCTGTACTTGAGTCCAAACTGAACAAAATCTATTACAATTTAAGGTTTTATAGCATATATTAAAAACAAATGATGTTGCTCAGAATGACAGGATGTGGTGGTTTGAACGATTATTTTTCACTAGGGGCATGCACAATGATGACGAAAAGGCTAAACAGAATTTTAACAGCAGGTAACAGTTCAACAGTTCATTCATCTAGGCCTCTACCAAAAGAACCTTTATGGGAACCCCAATCTTCAACAAAAATACACAAATATGAAAACTTGACAGAGTCGCAGGAGAAAAACAAACAAACAAACAAACAAACTAGGCTGCTCCTCAAGGCCGGGTGGGGCTGGCCAAGAAGCAGAAGAGGGAAAGGAAGCCACCTCTCTCTCTCTCTGATGGTATCACTCCCGGCCCTCGAAGTCTCCACAAAATACAAAAGAAGTGAAAAGCACCTCCCACCCCGGGGAGCCACTCAGGGAAAGATTTTTCACTTGCAATTATGCTGGCTTGGCTCTGGTGCCGATGAAGGTGGGTGGAGTCAAGCTGCGGGGTCTGGAAGTCGGCAGGAGAGGAGCCGTGCTGCTCCCCAGCCCACAGGAAGCTGAAGAGAGGGAGGACTTCTGCGGTCAGCCTTTTTAAGCCCCCCAAGTCTCGTGTGAATCTCACTGTCTTCTTCCTGGCTAAGCCATCTTCTGATTGGCCAGTGGTGTCGGGCCCCACCTCTCTTCCAGGGTCTTCACTCCAGGCAAAATGGCGGTTCCTGCCAAAAGCCACGTGTTTAGGCCTCGGAGGCAACATGTTTATTGGCTGCAGGCCACACGTGGCACCCTTGGAGTGGCCACCGCCCCTCCACGAGGCCACTGCCAGCATGGCACCAGTGTAGGGCCCCACCGCCATCCCAGGGACCCCCGCAGGAGGGACCCCTGGGACAGCAGGGCCACCCACACCGCCGACTGTGGCCACCAGGGTGCTCCTGAGGCTGTCCATGCCACGGCGTGCAACCCCTGGCAGCCGCCCCCACTGCCATGTGGGGCAGCTGGGGCACTTCCAGAGCCGCCACAGGGAACTGGCTATGGGTGGCGGGGCCGCCCGGCGGGGCACCCGCTGCTCACAAGGACTGCCTGCGAGCTGGGACCGGCCACTGCTGCTCAGAGCCGGGGCTGGCCAACACTCGGGGGTTGCGTGCCGGCCAGGAGCCACTGCTGGCACCCACACCACTGAGCTGGGTCCATGCGTTCTGTGCTGGTGAGGGACCTGGGCTTGCTGTGGTGCTGCCAGCACCGCTCCTGTATCTTCCCACGGTGCCATGGCCGTGCTGCGAGTTGAGCCTTCCCCATTCCTCACTGCCGCTGTTCCTCTGCCACGGGAACCGGGACTGGGAGGAGAGGAACACCCCCAGTGCCGAGCCCCCGCTGAGTCCCGGCCTCGCTTTGTGGCTCCCGGTGCTGTGGGTATGCGTGTGCTGGAGCACTGGTTTCGGTTTGCTGTGCTGCCTTGCCGCTGCTGCTCCCCGGTCCCAATTTGGGACATAGGGAACGAAAACAGCAAGGGAGCTTCGCAGGTTCACAGACATCGAGATCTCGGCTTTCTTTCTTTCTTAGGGGGACAAAACATAGTTTTACAACAGAACAGGGAGCCAGCGAGCAGTTCCAAACACCCTTTCCCTCCCCCCTCCCCCAAGAACCCCCAGGTAGCCCCATCAGTAACCATGCCAATTAATACAGAAAGTATTGTTAATTGAATAGGCAAATTGTTTTTGAGGAAGAAATTTGTGTAACTGTTATCACAACATGCAAAATTTTACCTTTGAAATATCTACAGACTGTTGGTAAGAAGATGATATTTTCTATCTGGAACTTAGAAGAAATAGAAATTATTTGTTTCATTTATAAATAGAAATGAATGAAAAGTGGGTGGATGAACTTATTTTATAAAACTTTGTTAACTTTTTTCACTTATTTCATTGTTTTCTTCTTGAAATATGTACAGTGTATTACATTCTTTTCCCCTTTTTCAGTTCAGTAAGTCCATCTGGCATTTTTAGTGATCAGTTGAGCACGTCCAATCAAAAATGGACTCTTGTAATGCTTTGATCAATGGATATTTGAATATATTAAGATACAGTGCATATAACTGAATTGGTTTTTGGAATTTTATGTTTCAGTAACTTCAAGGATTTTTTTGTACTGATGTTGAAGTCAGATGATGCTGAGATGTCGGTAAAATGAACCACATGTTGCTAGAAGATTATCACAGCACTAAAAGGGAAAAATCTTTAGAAGATCTAAATGTAACTTACTGCAGACTCTTTACTTAATTTTATAAGAAGACTCTGACATGAATGAAATTCTCGTGTAAAAGCAATAAACCTTGAAGAATGAATAATAAAATCTCTAAATACAATACATGCCATTAGCTCTTTGTTTCACATTCATCAATTTTGGTTCCAACATATTATTGTGACTATTGAAATTACCAATAGATGCAAAAGATTATTACAGTGCTTCCACCTTATAAGCATGTT
Organism: Serilophus lunatus; assembly: GCA_013399895.1. Taxonomy (NCBI): domain Eukaryota; kingdom Metazoa; phylum Chordata; class Aves; order Passeriformes; family Eurylaimidae; genus Serilophus; species Serilophus lunatus. The sequence continues at coordinate 919,766 of VXBA01001957.1, read as the reverse complement.
GAACCTCTCATGAACTAATTTGTCTCTTTCTAGGGCTAGTCTTCTTTCCCAATACTAACCTCCCCTTTTCTAATCTTTATATCAAAAGGTTATCATTCCTCCTCCTCTCTTTTTTTGGTTGCAGTTTCAGCAAAAAGTATCATACTGTTCTTTTCACATGTTCTTTCACTGAACTCAGCTAGGAGTCTCACTTTTCTCTACACATCTGCTATTAGAAATATGGGAAGAACTAGTACCAAATTCTTTGATCTATGCAGAAAAAATTTTTCACAAATCCAGATGATTTTTAAAGGAGCTTTATCTGGAAATTGTCACGACAGTATAATTTTCTCATTTTCAATCATTTTATTGAATTCTCTTTATTAACACTTTGCGACTCCCCAGTAGTCAATATTGGAGAGGAGTTAAGTTTCTAAGATAGCTGAGGTGCTACAAGTTTTGTGAAACCCAAGCAGAAGAATAGAGATACAAATTTACACCTGTTTTGGGAAAAATTCCTCTGCATTCTACTGGTTATCAAGCATCTTTGCTATTACTGTGTGCTTAGCAGCATATTAATAGTATTGTGCTTGCTTCTAGATTATTAAATTTATCACAGGAAATGTGGTGAGAAAATAGACTAATAATATGTTACACAATCCTATCCATTTTTTAGTGTTCACAGAATTGCCTGTTAATTACTATTCAGCTACTATTTACTCATTCATTTGGCACTTTTCAGAAAGCAGATGACAAAATTCTGACTAATATTTCACCTAATGTCTTTCCTGAAAGACAGTAGAGTTACTTGGACAACCTGGTACTAAGCTTAGGTGCAGAATCAAACATACAAGAGATGAAATGCATGCAGTTTGAAAATATTTGTACTTGGATGCACATTTTTTATCCATGTAGATAAAGTGCAGAAGTCTTTAGAAAAAACGAGAGGTACAAAACCCCACAACCTTTCAGCATAATGATTATCTGGATAATCCTAAGTACTAAAAATTAATATTAGAAAGAAAACCATTGACAAAAACCACTGCAGTATGCACATGCAATACTTCAGGTCTTGCGAAGGCAACCCACATTGTAACTACTTTGTAACCTCTTACAGGAATTAAAACACAAATGTTGATTCTCACTACTAATAAAATCTATTTCACTTTGGCTTCTAAAACCATCCTGACTTCTACCAATACAACAAGCTTATTCAATGATATGTCCTTTGGTCTGAGGTATTAAAAAGGCAGAGATATTCTCAAAAATATGATTTTTTTCTCATTTGCTTTCCCCCACATAGCCCAGTAATAGGCTTTGTTTCAACCTGACAGAACAAGCCCTCAGGACTTGTCTGGGTTTGGCTTGGCCTGAGACAACTGTTAACCTATCTTGGTTAACAGTTACCATTGATCACATGACTGATGACTGACTGAGATGGAATTCAGCTCAGTGCATCTCATGGACAGGTGAAGGGCCAACAGACCTTGTAGTCCTTGCAAAGCAAGCAGTAGCCCTCTGAGTTAACTGAAGGTGGGAGAGGAAGTTGTGCAATATTTAAACTTTAGTTGTAGACTAACACGACAGAAATAGACTGTGACGAGTAGACAGATAAATGAAGCCTTAACCAGACCCAAAGTGAGAGAAAAAACCCTCACTATGAGCTTCAGACTTTATCTAGAGAAGGACTTAGGATGTCGATATCCATTGTGAGTCTCTCTATTACAGTACCAACTTGGAATCCAGAGGAACACTGAAAAGTTCAAATGATCAAAAAGGGCAGACAGCAGGAAGTTTTCTAAGATAACAACTTTTATTATATTATCAACAAAGCTTTTTGTGTGTTATTTAATTTGGATTATCAGGCTGTTAAAACATTAATTGTACTAAAACAGATCCTTGCCTCCACATACGAGATGGGTTCTCTTTTGTGCCCAAAGAGTGTAGCATCTAGCTCTTGGAGAGTAATAATTTACTGCAAGGCAAGATCTCACTCTACACTGCAAGCTGAGATGAGGTACTCAGGCACTGCCTAATTTATACACTTTGCCTTACCCGCAAAACAGTACTTTATGTAGGGAGAAAAGGCCTTTTTTTTTTTTTTTATCCATATATGAATTATTGTCCTTATTAAGAGACTTCCTTAGCTATGTCCCTTTGTCTGCTAAATTTTCTATGTCTGCATTCAACCAGGAGACCAATAAGTATCTGAAACAAAGTTAATTTCTCATTGAAGTTTTCTACATTCCTCCCCCTCGATCAGATGGCAAACTTCTAACCAATTTTTTTTTTTTTCATTTTCTTCTTTAAATATAACTGTTACCATGTCCTCCTTGGATAAAATTATTGCTTTTATTTTAGAAGCTGGCTTCCTACCCTGTGATCTACTGATAAACTATTTTTCACTTTGTTCCTGTCAATGCATGGCAGACCCTTTTACGATTTTATTTTTAAAGTCTCTTTTAGTTCCAAAATATTCTCTTTTGATTTAACCTTTCTTCCCATCTAGCATTTATACATTTATATCTTACTTTTCAAGGTAGACTATGTGATCAAACTATAACTTTTCATCTCACTCTACTTCTGATGTGCTATTTAATAGCCTTGTTTCCCTTTTGAAATCTAAATGCTGATGTAGAACTTATCTTCCAATATACTGTATTACGCATTAAATTTCCATGAGATTATTATTATAGGAAGAATTATTAAAAGCTCTGCTTATTTTCATTGCCATCAAGCTGTTCTTCTGGACATTTGATGGGGCCCAGCAGAGCAACATGATTACTGCATGGCAGAAGTTTTTCTCACTATAAAAGTATCTTGTCAAATTAAGCATACATAATTTATAACAAAGATTTTCTTTGTCGCTCAGAGTTAACAATTTCATGCATCTACAGATTTTCCAGTCCTGTATTATCAGAATATGCATTTGAGTTATATGACTGACAAGAGCTCAAATAACAGTTTGTCTTAAGCAAAGGTATTTTGTGTATGCAGTTGGTGACGAGCTCTCAAATAAAGGAATTACCAAATCTGCTGAAGTGGCACAGTGGAACAGTCACCTAAAATTTTCTTAAGAATCAGATAAAGATTAGGATTTCATTCTGGAATAAGTAAGGTTCCTAGGTTTAGGATGCTCAGTCAAAACTGGAAGAGGAAATAATGTGGAAGAGAATTTTCTGTAGATATGACTGAAAAAAGGTCTAACTTCAAATATCCTGAAGCAATTAAAGTGGTGAATTGCTTCAGGAAATTTCTGTCTTTTTCTGATATAGTTTTCTTTTTTGTTGTACTACATAATACAGTGATACCTTGCTCTACACTCGATTAGGAAAGCAAAATTACAATATCAATCTTCAGGGAGCTGCTAGTGAGGAACTGTTTTGTGGGCAGCTATATAATTTCTTGTTAACAGTACAGGTTTTCTAGCTCCTCAGAAATTAGGGATATAATAGGTGGACCCAGGAGACAGGTATTTGAATAAAAGCAAGGGCAGGAGCACTACCTCCTACTTGATGTTGTATTTTAAGGCCTGTAATTAAACTATTTTAACATGTGAGCTTTTAAAGCTGAAATTAGATAACACCAAAGTATTACTTTCTCAGGACTCAGCTTCCTAATACTTTCTTTTTATGCTGTTTTTCTTTCCTCTGCATTAAACAATGGTATGTTATGAGATAGAAACCAACAGGACTGGAATTTTTTACTTGGTTTTCAAGTGTTCTCTCCTCCAACATAATAGAGTCTAGAGATAATTTCAATTTAATAAAAGGATTTCTTTCAGGAAGGGAAATTAATGTTTTTTTGATCACTCTACTTTGTGCATCTTTAGCCAGGCAGATTTTTGAAAATCTCTTTAGAATCAAATATTAGTCTTTGAAGCAACATTCCAGAAAAACACTAGATTTTTCATCATATGCAAAGTTAGAGAATTAAATAAACCCCTATGATCTTACTGTGACAAACACAATTATTGCTGAGAAAGAGGATGCAAACTCCTTCTCCCTCATTTGATACTGTCTGCACAAATGAAAAACTAGCTTCTGGCCACATTTATCCAGCAATGGCCATAAGGCAGGGCCACAGCAGGAGTTTTTAAGCTCTCTTTTTACACACATCACTGTATAACAATATGAAGCTTATATTCATGTTACTAACAAAAGTAAAACTGCTAAAAACTCCCCAGGTTTTTCAGATGTATTGCATAAATACATTGTAGGAACAGATGAAGGGACTATGGTTAAAGAGAATGCAGTGGAACTATCCTTTGTCATGTGTCCACACCCAGATGAAACTACAGCCAAATTAGCACCTATCCCGGACTGAGGAATTTTTTGCTTTTTGTAAATTCTATCCCCTCATGCTTATGTCTTCAATTCACTTCTTTTCTGTGACATCTGCTCCTGGATCTGCTTAACCCATCACTAACAGTATATAAGATAAATATTTAGGTAGAATTCAGATTGCAACTTTAATGCAGTTTTTCCCCTCACTTCTCTCAGGGGAATACAAATTACGGTGTAAGATAACTCATGACTAAGCCTTGGCAAATATGCTATTCTAATATTTTTCTGACTGCCATGAAGGTGCTATCAGTTCCCACGAGCACTATAAGCAGATGGTTAATTGTTACAAAGCTGCATACTGTAAATTTTGAAACTTGCATATGCTACCATTTTCAGGGTAACATATGGCTTAAAGGAATCATAGACTATTTATAATAATGCAAGGACAGTAAAAACAAAAAAAAATTCCAACATCTTAAAATGTGTTGTGCTGTTGTGTGTCACATACCTGCTTTTGTGGCACAGCTTTTCAAAGATGATAAAACAGAACACAGTCACACAGGCTACTGTGAGAATCTGCTGAATATTGTAAAGACTGGCATTCTTCTACCAGGAATTTTTCATGTTGTCTTTTGTGGGAAATGGGTCACCAATGTGCAAATTCTCATTTCTTCCTTTAAAATTCTATTTTTTTGTTGTTTTTTAAATACTGTACAGCCTGCCTTTTAAGAATATCCAGCACCAAAATTTAATATCCTAAAGTAGATCATTATAAGACATTTTTTCAGTCAGGCTACTAATAGCATGTTAAAAAACCCCTTGTAAGCCCTCCAAATTTCTGATTCTACATCTTCAAGAATTAAATATGTCCTTCTTTATTTCTATCAAGTTATTTTTAATTAATACTAGTAGATAGAATGTCTTGATAAGCCCAATGGTTAAAACTCATTGTTAGGTCAATATTTACAATTTTTTCATTCATATTAATAACCCGAGATTTTCTTTACCTCTCAGCTTGATGTTTTAGTCTATCAGTTTCATTCTAATTCCTCACAGATGTAAACTATCCATACTAAAAATTCATGCCAAAGTCTTTCAGTAACAGCAACAATTCTTCATTTTGGTTTTCCAAGAATCATTCAGTGCTATAGTTTTAAATTCTAAACTCAGCACACAAACATAAAATTTACTGTACATATTTTACAGTTGAAAGTCTGAGTATTTTCCAACATAGTTAAAACTGATGGAAAACAGCATGGGAAAATTATTGTATTTAAATAAGAAAATAGCCTTATAAAATTTGCACTATATAGGACTCTGATTTTTTTTTTTTTTTAAATTGTAAGACAAGTAGAATAGAAATTGAGTCTTGACACATTTCTATTTTTTCATCTATTTGATGCTGAGCTGAGCCTATTAGCAAGAGTTACTCATGGTTTCCTAAATACAGACTTACATCAAATAGTTTTCAGGTAATTATAACCTCCCACGTGGGTTTTGCAGGAGGTTATGGTGATGAACTACATATTTTCTTTGTCAAATCACGTAACTATATGACTCCATATTTTAGCCTACCTATACAGACAACAACAGTGTTTAACTACAATGAGCTTTTAAAACGGCTATTTCCCCCAAGTCAATAGAAACAAATCCAGCCTCAGAAGAAGCATATTTTTTAGTTCTCCAAAATTATATGGAACTTTGTTTGTTGATATACATCAATATAATAAAAACAATAGCCCAAAGAAGAAGAAGCACTGATGGTGTTTTTTTTTTTTTTAGGGATAAAAATATACATATGTCTTAGGAGATGAGACAACGCACTCACACCACACCCCTCCCCCCCCCAATTTAACTTCTGATTAGAAGTATTTGTTTTATAAAATAGATATGTAAAAATAATGCTTAATTACCTACTTGACCTTATCCACGAGTGCGAAGGACATGGCAGGTGTTGATTTTTTCTCCTTTGTGAACAAAATCACTTTTTTAAAATGAGTGGGTTGGAAAAATACAAAAGAACATAAATTTGCAACTCTCTCTAAAGAGAGATGTGTAGAGAAAAGAAAGAATAAAAAACATATGTGTCTACCAAGGAAGAAATTGAATGAAACAAATTATTTGTGTTTGTGTCTAGTAATTCTTAAAAATATGTAAAAGTAGCAAAAAAAATGTGAAAAATGTTTCAAACTCAGTCAGAAAGGTTGGAACAGTTAGTAAACACAGATACAGCTTGCAGCGCTTAAAAAAGATACTGCAATGGAATGATGTAACTGGCTTGCGTTTTTCATCCACGCTCATGCCTCTGTCCTCATGTCCCTGCTGGATTTAGATTTCCATCCTTTTAGAATAAACATTTGGAAATTTCATGTGTAGAATCTAACCTGTGTGATGGTATCTATTCCCAGGTCCTTGGATCCCAAACTATTCATGAGGAACATGATGGAAATCTCCTTTGAATAATGAATGTAGAAGATCTCTCTTGAAGCATCATTAATCTTTCTAGGCATAGAAATCAGTGTACTGTCACCATCTATTCACTATGACAGAGAAAATGAGTTTTTTCTCCAGTCTTATGGAAAACAAAAACGGTTTTAGAAAATACACTGTGGTCATGATTCTGAACAGGAAAGGGAGCACAATTCATCTGATGTGTAAAGAAGCCTTGGCAAACTCTGTTCTTTCCCATTTTACTCTGTGCTCATCTTCGTGAATCTCCTCTCTATTCTCAGCACACTTAAGAAGAACTAAATTCTTGGAAGGAAAAGCCACTGCTCTTTATATCCTGGCAATTTAAACTCAAATAAGGACCAGTGGGATTTGTAGATTGTTGTCTGGACTATGAAAATAAGAAGACATTTCCTCAAATATTTAAATCATGACTGATTTTAGCTGGAGTAGTTCATAAATTATTTTCCTCCCTCATCCCCACACTGAGTGTCAGAGAAACTTAGAATATTTCTATTTAAGGTAGAAAAAAAATTCCAGATAATATGCCCTGCTGATTACTTACAGGCACCATTAATATAAATCTACATGTTTTCAGTTGATTTTTCTCTTCTTTAAAAACAAACAAAAAAGATGTGTATCTGCTATAAATGCAAAAGAAAGGTAAAGCTATCATACATCATTCTCTTTGAGACATTTCTAACAGTCAGAGTAAATTATTTATTTTAAAATGAAGTAGGAAAGGTATAAAGAAGCAAAAACAGTATAGTGACAAACATGAGATAATCTATGACTCACTGAAACAAAATAAGGTCTTGAACATCCCAAAATGTTGGCTTCTGGGCTTTGCTCACATTACTGGGTCCCATATTGGTGACTACTACTACAAAACATGAACTAGTTACTTGATCAGTTTCCTCCAGGCATATCAAAATGTGTAGCTGAAATAAAGAATAAGCATAAGTAGAAACATATGCTAGCTCTTTTGCTGTTTCTTCCTACTTTCTTACTCCTAAAATATTCTTTGAAACAAACAAGCAAACAAACAAATTGTATTTCTTTGAGACTGCTTGGTCTTAATTTTCTTCTTTTCTCACACCAGAGTAAATATCTAAGTCCCTGTAGTTGGCCTTATGTCTGGATGTAACGCCTCTACTCTTTTAGATGCGTATGACCTGAATGTCCTCTGATTCTTGATGTTTCAGCCTCATTCAAACGTAAGTAGAAGTCCCCTATTTCCACCTCGCACTAGCTGTATAGTCCTGCTCCAGCTACAGCTGTCACCTGACCTTGGCTGACTTGGTTGCTTTCCTGGTGGCACTGTAGATCAGAACACAAGAATAACTCCAGATAAAAATAATTATTATCTCTGCTGCAAAAAGCTGTCATTTGACCTGGATTTATTTCAGTGATGACAAGTCAACAACAATTAACCACATAATTATTATATAGATGAAGGAACCGGAGTTACAGAATACACTCTGCAACAAGATAGCTGTGTAGGCAACATTCCTTGGTGAATATGTGGCAAAAAGAGGATTCATCATGGCTAAAGAATACATGTACAGTTCTTTACATAAGTCAATGTGTGTCTCCTGCAAACACAGTTTTTCTATTAATTTTACAGGAATTTAAAAGTGCAAAAATTTCTACAGCTGATCAAGCTTCAAAAACCTGTAAGCTAGGGTTACAGATGTTACATTTTCCATCCATTTCTGTCCAGAATACATTGGCACACATGGTATTAAAAGAACTATATCTACCACTATCATGCCTAGTGAAAAGCAACATTGCAGAATAAATTGAGATTCATTTAAGGAACTACTGGATTTAAAGTCAAGCACGTACTACTACAATTCAGTAATAACAAAACCCAAGTATTTTAGTGGATGACACAACCTAAGAAAAATGTCTGCCATATAAAATTGCTTGTTGTTAGTACATGATTACATATAACATGGGACTTTCAGAGCTCAAAGCTTTTTATTATGTGTTTTTATATACAAGGAAAAAACCCCCAACTACTAAAAAATCATGGAAAAGATAAATTAGAAACATTTACTGCCACCAAAATCCAGATCTTTAGGGTTAAAGGGATATAATAAGAAAGTATAAAACCGTAAAAACTATACTAGATGGGAGCATCGATCCAGAGAATATGACGGAATTCCTAATTCTGTAGCTACAGTGTTAGTCTGTGTCCATATATGAGGAAAAAAAATGAGGAATGTAGTTAAAACCTGGTCTTGCTTAGACTTCATGAAACCACCTCATATGGATCTCAAAGAGTGATAAGATTAATAAAAAGTAAATCATAAGTTAGACACTGCCTTGTGAAAAAACATGCAGGTCTTCAGCCAGTGCTCAGGATGAAGACAGGAAACAGCACACACTGTACAAAAGCAAAAATATACCCAGGGAACAATAGCACTGGTACATATGGTGATAATATTAGAGTTGTAAATGGAATCTGTAGTAATTCAGATATACTCCTGCCAGAGTGCACTGCATTATTTCAATTAGCTACATGTCTGACTATCAGTTTAATGCCCTTCAGTCATTATTTCCTGAACTACATTGGCTGTAGGAGAATTTACATCACTTCAATAAACACTGTTTGTTACAACTTTTTTTCAGAGTCTTGATCTGACACACAGAATCAATGTGAAAAAAATCTACAAAATTATGGTCTACTAAGTTAGGTTCAGTACCTATTACATAAGGGTGGCTTACCAGTAGCAAAGATCTTTTTGTTATGCAGAATTTTCTATGAATAGTTAGAAATAAGCTTTCTTCTCAAACAGTTGTAGCACTTTTAAATATATACCTCCTTGTCACACTTAAAGCAATTGGGGTTTTTTTAATTGATTGAGTAGCAAAATTATGTGAAGTGTAGCAGCTGAAATGAAACTATGATTTCTGAATTTTTATGACACTGTTCACAAACAGTGGTAATCTGATATTTTAGGAAGCATTTTTTTGCTACTGATGTTATCCAAGTGCTTTGTAAAGCAAAGAAAGTGAAAGAATGGCAGAATCCAAGAAACATTAAGAATTTATAAAATAATAACTATTTATTAATTATTAGTAATAGATTTTAAAGGGGATATGAGATTTGAGAGAATTTTTTTACAAGACCTCTATCGTAAAAGGTGAAAATACAATATGTTGAAATTTATAAAGAAACAAGTTGTTCTGATAGTTTCATAATCCTGATTTAATACTTTAATTCATCCCCTCCAAACCAAAAGATTTATATGGATTTGATGCAATGAGATTAAAATATTTTTTGGAAAAAAATATGTATGACATATTTACTTGAAATTTAAAGATGTAAAAGTTTTTAATATCCTATTTTATTCATACTTAGAACAACCAGGAATTTGGGAAAGAAATGGTGGTTAATTAAACGTATGAAATATTATTGTTTCTTTCAAATAGCAAAATTTCATGTCAGTTCTTTCTCCCCACAGTAAAAGGTCAGTTTATTGCTTGTCTTATTATAAAATTTAGCAATTTGTGAAGACTACCTTACATAGTTTCTCTAAGTGTTGGTAAAAGTGATATGTGATTTCCTGTGGGCTAGAAAGATAGTGCAAAACAACTATGAACTGTAGAAAATAGAATTGTTTAGGCTGGAAAAGACCTTTATGAGTCCAATCATTAGAAGCATTGACAAGTAAAATCCTAAACCATGTCCGTAAGTGTGCCACCTATGAATCTTTTATATCCTTCCAGGGACAGTGATTCAACCACTTCCCTGCGCAGCCTGTTCCAACAGTGGGAAAGGTTCAGATTAGGATAATATCTACCAAAAAAAGATGGTGTACCACTGGAATATATTTTCTGGAAAGGTCATGGAAGTCAGTAGAGATTTTTACAAAAATGTGAGAGGTAAATTTCTGTCAGCAAAATCTTCAATCTTCTTCCAGCCCATTTTTCTATAACTTTGAGAATCAGACTGATTGATTCTCTTCAGAGACTGTGCATTCAGCCACAGGATGATAAAAGAGCTTGCGCCTTTTATTGGAACCCCCTCAAGTGCAGGAGCCCACCAGATGGCACAGCCCCAGTTACTGCGCAGAGCTGCAATGTCCCTCCCACTTGAGGCCTCCTAGGACTTGGCACATCACAGGTTGACTGCACTGAGGTGCCACACAGCAAGGAAAAGTCAACAGTCACACATAACAAGTAAGTGGGCGTACTGGTTTCTCTGTGACCAGGTTTTGGTAGCAGTGGGGGGGGCTGAGGGAGAGGCTTCTTCGAGAAGCTGCTGGAAGTTTCCCATGCCCAGGCTGGGCCCGCTGCTGACCAAGGCCGGGCCAATCAGTGGTTGAAGGAACGCCTCTGTGATAACATATTTAAGAAGGAAGAAAAAAAAAGTAGTTGGAAATGAAGATGGCTGCTGGAGAGGAGCAGGGTGAGAGCCTGTGAGCAACAACGCAGACACCAAGGTCAGTGGAGAAGGAGGGGGAGGAGATGCTCCTGGCGCCGGAGCTGAGATCCAGCTGCAGCCCATGGGGAAGACCATGGTGAAGCAGCTGTCCCCCTGCAGCCCATGGAGGATCACAGGAGTGCAGAGATCCACCTGTAGCCCATGGAGGAGCCACGCCGGAGCAGGTGGATGGTGGGGGAAGGCTGTAGCCCATGGGAGACCCATGGTAGAGCCGGGTCCTGGCAGGGGACTGTAGCCCGTGGGGAGAGGAGCCCACGTTGGAGTAGGATTCTCCTGTTAGGCCTCGTGGCCTGGGGGGCCCACGCTGGAGCAGCCTGTGCCTGAGGGACTGCACCCTGTGGAATGTGAGCCATGTGGCAGCTGTGGGTGAAGGGCTGCTGCCCATGGGATGGACTCTCACCGGAGCAGTTTGTGAGAGGAACTGTATCCTGTGAGGGGTGGGACCCCATGGAATGTGGCTGGAAGGACTCTTCTCCCCAAGCAGTGGCTGAGAACAGCAGCTGACCACAGCAACATCCTCCTCCACCTCGTCTTTGCCCTTGACCGCTGCGGGAGAGCAGGTTGGATGTAAGAAGGAGGGGGGTGCGCGGTAAAAGGTGTCTCTTATTGTCTCTCACTCTTAAGCTCTGATCTTGTGAGTAATAAATTTGACTATTATGCCCACATGGAGTCTTGTTTTGCCTGTGACGGTGATTAAGAAAGAATCTGTTGTAGTCCTTATCATGAATAACGAAACCTCTCGTTATATTCTCTCTCCTCTATAGCTGAGCAAGAGGGAGTGAGAGAGTGGCTGTAATGGGCCCCTGGCACTCAGCCCAGGTTAAACCACTACAGTGGGACTTGCCCAAATCACACCAGACAGCCATCTGTTTAGCAGAATTTCTTATACATCAGATGGTCACTTTCTGGGCTGATAAAAACAAACAAATATCAGAGCTCTATGATCTCCAATCAGTTCTCAGTAGCTCAGAATATTTATTTATCTATGAGTAAATCCAACAAATTTACAAGTTCAAGGACTGAGCATACCTGGCATGGTAGAAGTATTTAATTTCTCTGCACCTGAAGCATGATGCCATTTGCACTATGATGTATTCAAATGTTAGCTGTGGATGCTCTAGTTCTGCTGAAAATGGTATAAGAAAAAGGGAAAAATGCAAATGCTTTAGCTTTATTTCTATTGTCACAACTAAGGATTCTTTTGCAGAATGGCTGCACACTGAGCCAGCTTTCTTGCCAAGATCTGGACACCTTGTGCCACCATTCTGGTCATCCAAACAGTTCGCGGGTTGAGGTGAAGAGACACCTTTCAGGGGAAATTACGGAGATTTGCTTCACCAGAGCAATGACAGCACTAGTGTGCATGGGGAGACGGACAGGCTATTTTTAAATTCTGCTGCCTGATGTGCAGCTCTCACACCAGATGAAGGTGATTGCTGCTGCTCTAGCTCTTTTGAGGGAGTAATTGCCTCACTCCCTTCTTGAATCTTTGAAGAGATAGAAAGAAAATCCCAGCTTTGTTAAGCAATATGCTAAATTCTCCTTCCCAGCACCCCACAGAAAAAGAGGCTGTCAAAATATGATTCTCTGTAATTTCTGACCTTCAGGGATCAGTTTTGTTGTTAGAACAGACATGTTAATTATGGCTACGTAAAAAGCAGGATACAAAAACTCGGCTATATCACAGGAGGAGCCATGATCATTGCACAGCATGTTTCATTGACAATATGTGGAGTTGTGCTACTACACACATGATGCTAGGGAACTATTTTCCACTGTAGACCATTTCAAAACACAGGAAATAACATATCTGCAGAAGGCTTAACCTATTTTTAACCTGGAAAGATACATACCAAACCACTAACCACAATCAACCCTTCTTCAGTGATACAGTGTTAGCACAACTTACTACAAGGCTTGACAGGAGAAAATGATCATTTGCCTTTGACCTGTCCCAGGGCCTGGTCCTCTGCCTCCCCATCCGCTCCACTTTCTCTCACTTTGATGCCAGGATTATTTGCCAATACGAGGGTGAAAGCATCAGGCCATCAGGCTCTTGAGAACAGATGAGAGTGGGACTGTACCACAAGTGATGGACTACCTCACGATGTAAATTCTAATTTCTGAGGTACCGCATTTTTAAAGGGACAGAGTTTTTTTCAGGATCATGTAATTTGTAGGGAATGTTCCAGGTCAGGATAGCTCTCCATGTCTATCATTAACAATCTACCACTGAGAACATTTTTAACTGACTCCTGAGGGGATTGTGCAGTGGTTTACAAGGAGCAGATTATTCTTCCCTCCCATCCCCCACTTTCAGAACAGCGACAAATGCTCCCTGTGTTCAAAATCTTGAACTATTGGTCTTTGCCTTCAGAAACAGAAATAAACCTACCTCTCCTGTGTATGGCAGTTTAATATGAAGTGCTTATGGGGATAAATAGGGAAGTTTGACACTGCCACCTTAAAATGAATCAGTCTTTGAAAGCAGTGATCTGTGAAAACCCCACAGCTAGCACTGGCTGTGGAGAGACAGAGAGGGAAATTTCTTTTGACTGGAAGACTGAGGTGCTAAAAAGAAAAGATCACCAGGAAGAATAGGTGCTGAAGACTGTCTTTTAAGCAACCAAATACCTCCATATTTACTAGGGAGACAAACCTCATTCACCTGAAGGAGCTGGATATTTGAAAGCTACACCTGTTATTGTTTCAAATATTTATTTCTGGTTTGTTATTTTTTCTCATTCACATTTCTCTATTGTTACAGAATGTCATAAACTGTTATTAAAATTTTTCAAGCAATGAGAAGAAGGATGGAAAAGGTGGAAACTACTCTGAGAGCTTTCCAATTGTTTTCAATTACATGAATTTTGGTATTTAAAATATCTTTGTACCTTTCGATCATACTGATTTTGCTGGTAACAAGTGTTTTTTATTTTAAGTCTTGTTATTTTCCAGCTTTTGAACTTTCTTACATCATTCCACTGATGGAATGATGATAGCCCTTCTTTATCCAACGTTAGCAGGATCAGGCCTTCAGCCTGTGGAACTAAAAGCTTTTCAGCTCAGATACACCATCAGGCACAGAATGAGATCCAGGAGTTAGGTCTCCTGAGATAAATACACTTCCTGTAATATATTTTAGCTGAAAGACTACTCTATAATCCTGTATTACTGCATTATTCAGACATAATGTGTGAAATTAGATAGAAGCTGAAGTACTTAGTTACCAAATCTTCTCATGCTGTAGGATAAAAAAAAGAAGAAAAAAAAGGATGAAAAGAAGTAGGAAATATTTTTAAGACATAGCCCTCAGGAGAAACTGAGAGCAGTCCCTGCCACTAAATCAGTGTTTCCAATCAGATAAGTAATTAATGATATTGGCACTGAATAACCTTTGGAAGCATGGCAGCATGCTGATACCAGTTGGGATTCTGATGATCATTATTGTAGAAATAAGGAAGGAGGACTGAAATTTGCACAGATGGAAGAAATGGAAGGAAATAACTGTTTTTGAGAGAGAGAAAATAAAGTTTATGGGCTAGAAAAAGTGACAGATTTTGAACTAAACTAGCTCAAGTTCTAATCTTCTGTTACAAATACAGTGTTCTCGAGCACACTGCTATTTAAAGAGGGAAGGGAAAATGCACAATATTATGGTTTGCAAACAATTGACAATTTCAAAGAAGAAGGAAACTATTACTTATGAAGAGCATCTTTAAAAAGCTGACAGGTATAATTGGATTAGGTCCTGGAATATTCTTATTCATTTTCGATTAACACAAATGACTACTTTCTGTATCAAGTGTTATAATCCTTCTAGTTGCTCATAAGAGGAAAATGAGCATGTATTCAATGAAATGAAGTTATGAGTGAGAAACCTTGAGAAATACAAGATCCAACTACATCTTCAACAGAAGCCTGTGAAAAACTGAATGATTGGTGTTCAGCTGTGTTAAAATGAGTGAAGAAGTTGTATAAAATTTCCTAGTGATTTTTTCTGTGGCAGACTAATGCATTGGCTTTTCACAGCACTTAAGCACTGACAAAATAGCTTTCACAAAATACTGTAAACTTCACTTATATGAATGTATTGGCAAAAGGATCCTGTAGACACCTTGAGACTGGAGAGGAGATAGACACTGAGAATGCAATAATTTGTTGATAATTTTTTTGAGATATTTTGCTATAGCCATCCTTTCCTCTAAGCAAAGTGAAACTGGTGTAGCTGCTTAGGTATTTGGGTTCACAAAAATTAGAAATTATTCAGGAATCTTAGGAGACTAAGTATCCAGGAAATAAAATGAAACTATATCTTGTAAAATATAAAGCAGTGTTTGTGGAAAAAAGATCCTAAATTACAATAGTGTGCTTTGAATGAACTTAAGACACTTAGGAATGAGGTATTTGTGTTCCAAGAGACATTTCTATGCAAAGTTCAGTAAAGCATTTTGAGTAGTAGGAGCTGTTAACGAAAAAGTTCAGAGCAAACTGCAGACATTATTCTGCTGCTACATAAATACAGGTACATTTTAAAAACTATCTGCAGTCCTAATGTTTGAACCAGCTCACAAATGTTATGGAAGAATTAAAAAATGCACTGAGCAAGATGTCGAGGATGTAATTTCAGCTTTACAAGGGAAAAACTGAGTACAGAGTATTGCTATAGCTGCATTTATCCACACTGGAAAAGAACTTAAAACAAACAGATAGAATACTAGAGATCACAAATGGCGTGGGAAATTTAAAAAAAACCCCAGCCTAAATCATGGATGAAATGATCCATTTAAATGTTAGTGGTACAAAGATACCTCCTGTAATTCAGCAGGCCCTCAAGTCACAGACTGGGGAAAGTTTTCTCAAACACTCGCTCTATTTTTATAGTTTTGTCTAGAAAAATGATACCTTTGTTAGACAGAAAATACAAATCGGGCTATTTGGTTTGACTCAGCATATCTTTCTATGTTTTTATGCCCACTAAATATTACTAATTCATGTATTAAAACAAGCAATTGAAAAATTAAATCACATCTGCTACCGTATGTTCTGGATGATTGTTTTTTCCTGAGTTTAGAAGCCAGTTTTATAAACTGTCTGGACCAAGAGAAACAATGCATCAAGTTAACTGGTGTAACTCTGTAGGCAATCAGTCATAAACTGTGGTCACATTATTGATATACTTTATCCACAGTATATACGCGCACCAGAGATATCCTTCACAGAGCTGTGTCATAGACAGACCTTTTCCAAGTCACTCTGCAAGCATTCGGCATCACCTTGACATCAACAGCATTTATAGTTTCAATGAAAAGAAAGAGCTGATTTATAACTACTCTGAAAAAAACACTTCAGACTCATTTCAGAGACATATGTGAAATCATCTGTAGTTACTCTTATCTGTAGTCAAATACTACATATATTCAGCCTTTCAAGCTCTGCATGTAAGTAATTAGCACAGACCATTGTCTATGCCTTTCACATGCAAGATTTAGAACACTATTTAAAATTAAGTACAGCCACTGAAAAACAATTTACAAAAAGTAGCATAGGATATTCTTTTTTTATTTAGAACAGATTAAAAAATGTCATAAAGAGGATAAAAGATGACAAGGATATATGCAGAGAAATAAGACCTTTCATTTACTTCTAAAACTATTCCACTAATTGCTCTCTCTTTTAAAGCATGTCTTGAGAAAATAAAAATAAGGAGAAAGAATAATAATGAAACATCTAAGAATGAACAAAGGTTTGGATTAAAGGCCTTTGAAGGTACAGAAAATAGAAGGTGATGAACAAGAGTGCAAAGATTAGAAAAATCAAGGCAAGAGACTCAGGATAAACTTCATAACAGCTGATCCTTTGTAGCTCCAGTAATTCTTTTTCACTCAGAACCATACAAAATAATTTTGCAGAAACTGTACCACTCCCATGTACATGAAGAAACTATTAATTTTTTAATATCAGAGGTATGTATATTTTTTGGCAAATTGTTGCCTATCCATTGACCTAAAATGAAACTAAAACTGTTCCTGTTTGGATGCCCCGAGATACCCCAAAGAGAACATCCATGAGCACTTATCTGAGGATTCTACAAATACTACCATGGGGGTGCATGGGAGGCTGGGAGGAAACACAGCTGGGACAGGTGACACAAAGGGATATTCCAGACCATGTGACATCATGCTCAATATAAAAAGTGAGAGGAAGAAGGAGGAAGGGGGAGACACTTGGAGTGATGGCTTTTGTCTTCCCAAGTAACAGTTACACAAGATGGTGCCCTGCTCTCTTGGAATGGCTGAACACCTGCCTGCCCATAAGAAGCAGTGAATTAATTCCTTGCTTTGCTTTGCTTTCCCTATTAAACTGCCTTTATCTCAACCCAGCTTTTACCCTTCTGATTCTCTCACTGGTTGGGAAATGAGCATGAGGTTATTGCTGGTTGGGGTAAAGCCATCTCACATGGGGAATAAAGATTTGTGACCCTCAGACTAGAAAAATGGAAAAATTATCTGGAATATAATGAAGTCAGTAAATGATGCATTGGGCTGGATTTTGGGCCAATTTACGCTGCTTTATCAGTGGTGTTTTTAAACTTATTTTCACAATTTACTTTTTTATCATATTGGCATTAGAATTCAGACCCCATGTGCAGAACCAAATGAGAACACATTTCTCAATATGTCATTGAGTTCTTTAAAACATCAGAGTAGTTCTGATAAGAAAAGAAAGGAAAATGCATCACTTTAAGAAGCAATATACTATAACTTTGGTCTTAAATTCTGGACTAAACTCAGGTAGATTTCCTTATGAAAAGGGAAGGGATCCTGCCCACAAGGGGACTTTTATGAAAGGCTTCAATTATCAAAGAAGTAAGACACAATTCTTACAGGCAGACAATAATTTAGTTACAGGAATTGTATATTACAGACGTGGATTAAAACTCATTCACCTTATTTGAAATGTGAAAGAACATTTTAAATATTAATTCAAAACTACAATCACAAAAATTAACAGTTAAAAAAATTACACCCTAGGACATATTTAGGGTTGTGAATAAAAATTTTAGAATTACTCTCAGTGATTGACAGCAGTGATTTTTGCCTCTTCTTCTCTTGAAGGGCTTTTGATCATAGGGCAGCAATGCTCAAGATTTCCTTATTTGCTATGTATGTGCTAGCCAAGTAATGTTTCACTCAAGTAGGGGAGTAGAAAACTTAATTTTACATATGCCTTAATGTGCTTGAAGCANTTTAGCTCCATAATTTGTGTTAAAAAAAAAAAAAAAAAAAAAAAAAAAAAAAAAAAGAAAAAAAGGTAAGAACACATAAGATTTACACTGGGAAGAAGATAAATAAATTTTTGGTGACCAGTAATGAAAAATATTTACTACATTAGAGTTCCAATGATATTTAAGATCAGAAAACTTTCAGAAACAACTGAGAAAAACTCACAACTCAAAGAATTAGAAAAAGATGAGAGAAGTAAACCTTTACATTAAAATATATTAATTAAAATAATTCTAATACCATAAAATGTATTCAATCACACACTTTTGTGTGAAGTGTATTCAACTGCACACTTTTGCGCAAACATTATCTGCCGCAAGAATATAATTCAGCAAAGTTTAGCATTCCTGTAGGGTGTACTTCCATTCTGATTCTCTTCTAAGAATGTGGGAGCCTCAGGCACCATAAAAATAACAAAGAAATTACTAAACAGCAGAAATCGTGTAAGAGCAAACATCCTGTATTTTATCGCATTATTACTCAAATACATAAAATTTTAATGTTACAGACACCAAAAGTCTGGTAGAATGCTCCAGATTGATATTAAATTCAGTTGTCACTCATTCTATTAGAAGACAGAGTGATTCCCAGCTGTGCAATTACTAGGAAATTTTGCAGGCTCAAGACACATCATACAGAATAACAAACATCTCCTTTCTGAATAACTAAGATAATCCTCAAAATGTATTTCAGAAGAAAACTCTTCACTCAAAAAGTTTTTCAGGGTAAACACCAAAGGCACAACAGATATTAACTGTTGTCTGTCCCAACATGTTTCCTAGAGTTTCCTTTGTCCTTGTGAAGAGCAGCTGTGGAAGAACAGCATGTCCCTGCTCACTAGATCTATTCACACCATGCCTTCGATTGCTTCTACTTAATTGCATGACTAAGTTAAAACTCCATTTCTTTCTACTTCTTTCTTCTAACATCAGCACAGAAACAGGAGACTGAGGAGCATTAATTTTTAGTACACTATAGACAGCACTGCTTATCAAATCTTGCTCAGTAAGCACCTATGCAGGCCCACAGCCACCAACAGGGAAAATCAGTAACCCAGAAGTTAGCACCTGAAGAGGATCAGATTGCTGAGATATTGCTGATGGCATAATTTGATCAACAGAATTTTCTTATGAGTGGTGGTGCCTGAGAAATAAAAATACTCCTATTTGACTTTCTTACCCTGTGTTGAATTTGCAAGACTTAGTAACAAGAACAGCACCAATGCCTCAACAACTTGATTGCTGTGAAACAACCACATAAACCAACATATTTCATATCATAGCACATACAGCTACAAATCCTCTCTGAGAACAATTTTCCTTTCATATCAGATGTCAACCAGCTCCTGTAAAGCAACAGCTTGGAGTGGTGCCAGCTAGCTATTTTTGATAATTAAAATTTATTTAACACAGTATCCAGCATTTGTCATTATGTGTTTTTTGGGGGTTTTTGGTTGGTTGGTTGATTGGTTGGGCTTTTTTACAATCATAAGTTTGCAAAATACAACAGCATATATTGAACTAGTACTTTTGCGTCACAGTTGTACAAATGGATTTCATAACTGCCGTTTCACAGAATACTCTGGCTGTAAATCTGATTTACAGACAGGAAAATGAATAAAACCTCCTATTTTGTTGAGGTTCTTTGATCTCATTTGAATGACCAATGCTTGCTGAAGAAATTCTTTAATAATGCTTGCAGGTATAACTAAAGACAAAGTCATTTCAATACAAGCCTGAATAAAATAGAAATTGCAATTCAATCAGATGGACAAATTGGTTCATGAAAATGTCACTTACAAGTCAACAATGGATGTGTAGGTTGCTGTATTTTATAAGCAACACTTACAGAGCTGTTAAAAATTAGTAAGCACATAAGCAGAATGCATTTTTTCATTCTTAACTCTGTTGCTACAAGGACTTCTCTACAGAATGAAAGCACAAGCTTGGCATGGTAGAAGTCTGCAATATTTTAGAGACAAAATTTGAGACTTTTAAATCTGCATGCACAAACTATATTAAGAAATATCTTGCTTGGTTGTATACTGCCTATTTTTAACCCTATTGTGGTGACTTACATTTCATGAATGTAAACCTAAACCTAACTGGGATTTTTTGGCAAATACACAGGTCTTACTCAACAGTTGATAAAGTTAAGACTTTAGTCTCAAAAGTCATAGTGACTTTATTTGTTGAGTAGAAAACCAAGTATCATATTTGTTAAGGCAGAATGCCTTGTATTGCTTTTTTTTAGACTATTTTCTGTCCAGCAAGAAAACACAGGGCCAAACTGCAAGAATTATATTCTAGAAAGTGCTGAAAAACACTTCACAAACTTGATTTGTGTAGTCAAGTGGAATGAAATTCGACTGTATTAAAGTACTTATGAAAAGCTTAACAGAAAAAAGAAGATTAGACATATATTTAAAACAGAGGGCATTTTCAGACTTTTCCCAGAGCAATGGCTGAGGAGTCCATTCTGCATCTACCAGAATAAATTAAGAGAAAAAAATGTACTGCTACATTTAATGTACATACTGGAAGTAGTGTTACATTTATTTCTTGTTTCCTGCTTTCACAAATTTCTGACATACGGTAATAGTGCAAATGCACTAGACATAAGTTAATTTAACAAAAATAGGAAATCTATATTGAACTATATAAAAAAATTAACATAGTCTGATGATGATACCATCTATATGAAAAAAAAGAAATTATAATCCTGATCTGTGCCACCACTTTTGCTTGGAAGATCATGCTTAAATATAACCTACTTACTTCCGAAATTATGAATGAATATTAATAAAGTACATTTCAGGAGTGGACAATGCACATTTATAAAATATTCTAATATTAATTTTAATTTATTATTATAGTGAAAACAGGTTGGAGGAAAAGAATATCAATATATGATATTCTAGCCATAAAAAGGCATTTTAATCATTGACAATAGAGAGGATTTCTTGGCTCTAAACCTACTTTCTATTTAGCACAGGTTAACTGTTGAAGTAACCTTAATGAACTGGGCCAGTGCTGCTGAATGCAAATCAAACTCAGAAAATTGAGGAAGAAATTTAAGTCCCTAATATTCTGTAATATTCTTCAAATTTCTCCATAAAATTGCTCATATTTACTGAAAATATTTGTCATTCATGGCTTCTTGTTTATAAAAATAAAAAAGGAATTTAGAAGATTGAGTATAATAAGGCATCGGGCATTATATTCTGGCGATGTCGAGCTCTGTATTCATTAAATGCACTGTAGTAATCTTTGAGAAAAATCTCAATAGCACTGAGAATTGCAGAGGTGGGTCAACTAATAGTCTTCTCTAAACTTCTAAAGTCTTGATTTAAATCAGTCTAGAGACATCATGTCAAATGATTGAGTAGAGATGAGTGGAGGCTTAGGTCTACTGAACCTGCTGTAGATGTATCACAGAATACTAAAAACACTTCCACTGAAAGCCTTCGTCTACTTTAATATATGTTGACTGACCACAGTTTGACTTAATCAGCTTTGGCTTTTGTTTGGCAAGACTTGTACTACTATATAGTACTGTTATCTAGCTTCTTCATAAGGTAATACAAATACTGCATTTCTAAGCATAGACACAGATTGTGTGTAATATTGTATATAACATTGAATGTGCAGTAAAATTACTGATTTTTTTCCTTCAGTTCAGCATATTTGAAGAAACTAGGTCTGTTCAATTTGGAAGATACAGGGAGAAACTGAAGTATTGAACAGAAGAATCCTGTCATGGAATACCATCTCCATCAGTTTCTTTCAACTGAGGTTGAAGAAAATACATAGGTATTAGTCTAACTTCTTTATAAGGGCACTGCTTGAAAAGGCAATTACTGGAAATACTGTTCAAGTCTTTTGTCTGACAAGATAAAACAAGGAATGATAACTTCAGGCCCAGAGGCATAATTTCTGGGACATATTAAGTGATTATTCTGGAATTATAAAATCATAGAATGGCTTGGTTTAGAAGGCAACTTAAATATCATCTAGTTCTAACTCCCTCGTCATGGGCAGCGACATCTTTCATTTGTCTGTGTTGCTCTGAGCCCCATCAAATCTGGCCTTGAACACTTGCAGGGATGGGATATCCCCCGCTTCCTTGTTTCTCCACTTGTTCCTATGTCTCACCATGCTCACAGTGAAGAGTCCTAATATCTAATCTAAACCTACATTCTTTCAGTTTGAGGCTATTACCACTTGTCCTGTCATGACATGTTTTTTAAAAAAATCTTGCTCTGTCTTGCCTTCAGGTACCTCAGGTTGCAATTATGTTGCCTTCTCTTTTATAGGCTGAGCAAACACAATTCTCTCAGCCTTTCCCCATAGAAGAGATGCACCAATCCTCTAATTACCTTGGTGACCCTCCTCTGGACTCACTCCAACAGGCCAATGTCCTTCTTCTTCTGGGCACCCCAGAACACCAAGTGATGTCTCTCCAGAATGGAGTAGAGGGGCAGAATCACCTTCCTTAGTCTGCTGACCACACTGCTTTTGATGCAGCCAAGGATACTGTTGAATTTCTGATCTATGAACTCACATTAGCAGCTCATGTCCAGCATCTCATCCACCAGCAACCCCATGTCCTTCTCAGCAGGTCTGCTCTCGAAAAGCTCATCCCCAGCCTGTACTGATAGCAAGGGTTGCCCTGATCCAGGTGCAGCACTTTGCACTTGATCTTGTAAAAGCTCATGAGATTCCCATGGACCCACTTCTTGAGCTTGTCCAGGTCACCTTGGATGGCATCCCATCCTTCAGGAGGGTCAACCACACCACTCAGCTAGGTGTCATCTACAAATTTATAGAGGGTACACTTGATCCCTTTGTCTGCCTCATGAATAAAGATATGAAATAGCAGTGGTTCCAGTAGGGACCCTTGATGGACACCACTTGTCACTGATGTCCATCAGGACTCTGAGCTACTGACCACTACCCTGTGGATGTGACTGTCCAACCACTTACTTTCTAATCCATCTAACAGTTGACACATCAAATCCATTTATCTCCATTTTAGGGAGAATGTTGTGAGGAACCATGTCAAAGTCTTTACAGAAATCCAGATGAATGATCTGTAGCCCTTCTCTTGTCCACTGATGTAGTCGCTCCATCATAGACAGTCATTAAGTGTCAGGCAGAACTTGTCCGTGATGAAGCTGTGCTAGCTGCCTGTAGTGGTTTAGGACCACTTTTATCGTCTAGGGGGCAGGTTCAATAAAGGTGACGGAAAACTGAATAGAGCTGCAGCAGGTGAACAGTTTATTACAGGGGGTTTAAATTAGGGAAGTAGGGATAACCCACAGGGACCCCAGAATTACACAGAGGAACACCCGACACGCAGGGAAAAAAAAACACAAAAGGGAAAAAACAAAAAAAGAAAGGGAACTGTTCCTTTCAGCTAAATGACTAGCTGAAAAAAAGCAGTGGGGAAGGGTAGGAAAAGCGGTCTCTCTGCCGTCCCTCTCTCTTTGGAAGCACTTCTGGCCCTTCAGTCTCTCTGAAAAACACAAAAAGAAATGAAAACAACTCCCTCCCAGCACCTCTCTGAAGGGTTACTTGCTTGCCAAGGTAGAAATGGCTCTCGTGCCGAGAGAAATGGGTGGAACTCGCGCCGTGAGGCCTGTGACTGAGGAGAGCAGCTGGGGACCTCTCTTTGCAGCAGCAGCCAAAGAAGAGCGTGGGGCGGGCCCTTGACTCAGCTTTTAAGCCTTCTCCTTCTTGCGTGGATCTCGTCGCCTTCTTCCTGGCCAAGCCGTCTTTCCATTGGTCCAGCCGGCAGAGCCCCACCTTGTTTCTGGTGTTTTCCCACTGAAGAATCACGAGTTTTCAAGTGCCACCCGCCATCTTTGTTTTCATGGCTGCAGCACCTTAGAGACATGACCTCAGAGGTCATGAATATGAGCTTTACTCACAGTGGGAAGCACTTTTCTACCTAAGTTTCCCATCCTATTGTAAATCTACTAGAGAGTGTGAGAAGAGAGATTTACACTGAAGATTGAAGCAAAGAACAACCTTCTCACCCATATTCTTTTTTTTGGGGGGGGTGGTGGGGTGGTGGGGTGGCGGAGGTGGGGTACAGCAGGGAGGAAGCTAACACACTGTAGAAGCCCTTCCTGTGTCCCTTGCCAGGTTCAGCTCAAGTTTTGCCTTGCGCTTCCTCACCCTATTGCCTACATCCCTACGTATAGCTGTGTTCACTGTTTCCCATCAAGGAAGAATCATGGCTTCTGCAAAGTGTCAGTGCTGGCTATCCTACACTGGCTCAGGGAATTATGCTCCTGAAAAAGTGTTTTAGCTACAGGTTCAATTCCCTCTGATATCCTCTAGATACCATTTTGCCACAGCATGTCACATTTTTTTATCACAGAAGGCTCAAGTGACATTGTTTGGTCTGATCACATTTTGTTGACTTTAGAGTCCTTTGAGATAAAAATCTGTAGATTAACATACAAGCAGCATGTAAATATTGTCACTCTCACATTCCCAAACTTACTAGCATTTCTAAGTAGTGAACTTACTAATTTCAGTAACATGCCCTTATGATTCTGCTGGAAGTACCTGAATACTACAGTGCTACTATAATCAGTTTCCATCACAATTCATCACAGTTAAGACACACGATTATCTCAATGGAAAAAAAAATGTTTGTAGGTTACTTCTATACACCCTAAGTCCAGGATACCTGTAGTGTTTATATAAATCCAGCCTACTCCACCACATATTATTTAGTCCTACATACAAAGAGAAAGAAGATACTTACTTTGCTCTTATACTCTTGTGAAATTGTTTTTTACTATTATTTATTATTATCTTTCAGATATGCTTCACCAAGATCTTGTATCAAAAACATAGATCAAAGATCTTGAGCATTATCAAAATTGATTGGAAATTTATTTCCTTCTGTATAAAAAACAGTCCTTTGGAGACACCAACAGAGAACTGCCATAATTTATGCATACACAAGAATGAGCAGTGGGGAAAGAACTGTTGTATAGAAGTTCATGCACAACAGTCAAGATACAGTAATTATCTTTGGTTTGCAGAGAGCATAGCTTTTACCTTTTACATATTCATTAAGCTGTTTGTATTAAATGTTGTTTTAAAATGAGTCCAGGCTAATTTTGTTGATAAAAAAATTATTACTGGCTGTCATTATTGTTTAATGTGGTTGGCTAATTGCTTATTATTTAGACTAAAAACATTACTACTAATGTTCTGCTAATAGCCAGCACTCTTAGCTAGGCTTTTGGGAAGAAATTTGTTTATGCATGTACTTGGTTATATCTCTATTCTGAAGGCCCTTGCAAATTACTGCTTAGTTTTTCCCCTTATTAAATATTTTCAGCTAGAGAAATCTGTGCTTAAGTAGTGCTCCTCATGGTAATACTGGAAGTCTCCTGTACCTACATGCACTTGTATGGACTGCATGTGAACAGTTTCCTGACAGGTAAATGACAAGAAGTGAACTTTGTTCCCAGAAACAAGGTCCATTATATTTTAGTGAAGCAACTTCCTATAATTGCTTGGGTTGGTTCAGCTTATTTTTTAATGCCAGGTCCTCCAAGCTGAAGTCTGGTACAGGTCTACCTCAGATGATTTTTCAATGGAAAAATAAATATTATACTACTCTTGAACAGAACATATATTTACAACAGTTGATAGTGTAAAGTTTAACTGAAGTGTTATCGGATATGAAAGTGCAATAATAAAGTTACCTTCTGGGAAGAATACATTTAAAAATAATTTGTAGTTTTGAGAAAATAGTTACATGTGCATTTGGTGAATACAAAACAACCTGGAACATATGCAGATCATTATCTATGTATCTTATTTTTGTTTTGATCTGTTTTATAATTGAATGTTCATTTTCCATGAAAAAGCCATGGGCATCTTTGGACACTCAAACTTATCATTATTCAGTAGTAAAAATATTAACATGTTATTCATATAACTATTTTTTGAAAAGGGTTTTCTATATAACTAATCTATGCCTAATCTTTTTGGAGCCTTTATTACTAACTACAGTGAAGAATATCTTCCTCATATTTTAGAAATAATGTAACACCATAGGGGTAGTACATGCACAAAAAAAACCCGACTTAAGGTATTATAGACACATTAGTAGATCTATAGCAATGATTTGGCCAACATAGTTATTTTCAGGCTTGAGCCAACATTTCAATTCCAAATATTGACAAATGCCATGAAAGTGGAGATTCAACTCATTCTTTAACTAGAAGAGAACCCACAATCTGTCTGTACTAGTGAAAAGGTCTGTTTTACTATCACACTGGGACTAGCTTTCTGTAACGTGTAGGTTAGCTTACATAAGTGAATTGCAAAATTTTGCCAATGGCCACACATTTTCTAGACAGCATTAGGTAGCTACTGTTATAGTAGATTTCCTCCTTCAGCTCCTTAACATTTACAAGGTTGTTGAGTATTTCTCACACAAGAACTACCATTGAATGGGGCAATCTTTTTTTGATAGGAAATTGTGAATCCAATAAAGTTTCTGTTGCTGGACATTTCATCTCTATTCACCCATGTTCATCTGAATATATATGAGGCATTAAATATTAATTAAATAAAGTAATGACATCATTATATTACATATAATAACTGTACATATCTTTTTAGAGTTCTGTCTTAACTCATCAGATATGAAGGAGCAATACTGCAGATACCTTCTGTGAAGAATACATTTAAAAACTAATTTGTAGCTTAGAGAAATAGTTACATGTGCAGCTGATGAATGCAAAATCATTGAGAAATTATAATATTATAAAGTAATTTTGTAATAAAATAATACATATATACTATGATTATAATTGTTAATTTTAATTAATTTAAATAGGCATTAAAATTAATTATTTTCCCTTTAAAGTAAGAGCTCAACACTATCTCCTAAGGAGAGATCTAGAAACAAAATCACAAGGTTTCAGAACATGAGGAATAATGGAGTTTGTTCTTCATTACTGCCCAGTCCTTTGGAATATTTAATTTAATTTAATTTGCATGTTGATTAAGAATACGAAGATCCTGCAAAACTTAGGGATGGCCAGAATGACACTATTTCCCTGGAAGTCATCTTTTTAAACAATAGTCTTGAGAACACTTCTGTACTATGACAATAAACAAAAACACTTTGAAAACTCATCATAAATTATACATGTGTCTCAGATAGGTGTCAAGCAGCCAACCAATCCGTTTAATTGAAAAACAAACAAAAATTAAGTGAATGACATTTAAAAAGGGTCTGCTTAACATAAAAATAAGTGGTGTTAACGGGAATAAATATATTTGTAGCATAGCAACTGAGGCTAATTTTCCTCAACATCTCTACTGGCAGATCTCTTTGGTTTTAGATACTAGCTCAGGTTTTCAAATTGAGAAAGGCAATTTTCTAAAATTGGCATTTTGCTTCCTAGCAAACCTTAACTGTGGTCAGTGATTTCCTGTGTTGCTTTGCTTCTCATGAATTATCCACAGTCGCTCCTGCTCCTCGGTCTATCTTTAAAAATATGCTACTATAAATCAGTACTTGGCCATGTGAACTGACAGCCATCTGTGAATTGCTGTAAACTACATACAGGATAAAGCTAGAAAAACAAGATTTGATCAAAAAGTCTCTCCAGATTAAAAATATTTTTCTCTGCAATGGTAATTTTTTCAGATTTGCTTTTATATGTAAATTTTCAGAATAGAATTTTATCAGCCTAAGTTTTAGCTCCTAAGTTCAGACAGAATATGAATTTACAATAGTACAAAAAATAGATTTAAGTATTAATGTTTCTAGCAAAATGGAATGTGCTTCATAGAAGTAATGTCATTTGGCCCCATAAATTCATAAAATCTGTGTGACATCTCTCAGTTGTAAGAATCCATTACTTAAAGTTAATGACAAATAGTGAACACATGCAATACCATGCTACAGCTACAGAGTCTCTGAAAATGTGAAAAATTTACTTATTTATTTTTAAATTGATGGTAGTAACATGTAAGCTTTTTAATTAATAAAATGAAATCTAGAAACTGGTCATTCATTAACATTCCAATATTGGTCAACTACCAATACCAATTGTCAAGTGTGAGCTAACTCGCAGTGTATGGCTGAAAGACCTATGTATAAACACAGCAGCTGCCTCTCTGTTCACAGATCCAATATCACTACTTGAATATTTGGAGCACTACTGCCTACATAGTTACACAACATGGAAAGTCTTTGGCATGTCTTAAGCTTGAGCTAACTCATGTTCCTAAACTCTTTGGGAGGACATGATTTAGTAGGAAGGGAGTAATTGATGGTTCTCTGAAGGCTTGAGGACCATGAAGATACGGTGGTTTGGGTGTGGGTGGATAAAAGTATGGATATTAATTGGGCTCACCAAAGAACTTGGCTATATTTACTATTTATTTGCCTCCATACTATATTCTGCTCCTCAAACTGAAATCTAACTCAGTTATTGGCAATAAAGTTACACAGACATAAATCCAGTCAAAGAGGAGAAGATCAGATCCTTCTATCCCCCACCAAAGAGCCTACAGTGACATCAGGGAGGCCTTGTGGTATTCTCTTTTAACTGATGGGCAAATATTGTGTGTCAGCTTGCATATAAACAATTAAACAAAAAAATGGAATTGACTATCCCAAAATTCCTGTGTTCCCAAACTACATTTTATGTGATAACATTTGTTGAAAGTAAAAAAAAAAACAACGAAGGATTGATGGAAGTAATCAAAGGACCTAGATGAAAGCTAGATTAAAATAACTGAGACACTTAGACAGTTAAACCACTACGGATAATTGTTGGTCACTGAAAGGATTAGCCAGAAAGTAAAGGGTGATTATACCTATTTTCTTATTGGCAACTTTTATTTGAGGGTGCAATCTGTATGTACCTTTGGAATTTTACCTATTATATCTGATCATATTCATTAGTCCAGAGGAGGGCCACAAATTTGCTCAGAGATGGTGCACCTCTCCTATGAGGAAAGGCTGAGAGAATTGGTATTGTTCAGCCTGGAAAAGGGAATGCTTAGCAGTGAACTAATTGTGGCCTTCCAGTACCTAAAGGGAACTTACAGGAAAGATGGGGCAAGACTATTTACAAGGGCATGTAGCGACAGGACAAAGGGGGAGGGGGTTTAAATTGAAGGAGAGTAGATTTAGATTAGCTACCAGGGAAAAAATTCATTACTGTGAGAGCGATGTCACTGCAGCACACTGTCCAGAGAAGCTGTGGATGCCCCATCCCTGGAGGGGCTTCAGGCCAGGTTCAGTGGGGCCCTGAGCAACCTGACCTAGTTGAAGGTGGTCCTGCCCTTGGAGGGGAGGTTGGAGTAGGTGGTCTTCAAAGCCGCCTTCCAACTCAAACCACCAAATGATTCTATAGTTCTAGGATAAAACAGCTGTTTGTACAAATATTTTATTTTCAGTATTAATATTGTCTCCATCTAGCCTAAACAAGGTGACTTTTGGAGTGGAGGATTTAGACCTAGTTAATGAAATTTACATTGTCCTCAACTCAAGATTGGATTGCTGAAATACAATCTACAGGAATAAAATCTTCAATTAGTTTGTAAACTGAAGCCAGTGTTCAGTGCAACACCCATTGACTAATTAGCACTTCAAAATGTGAAGTACTTGAAGATTTACTCTGACTTGAGTTGATGGTAATTAAAAAATAAGCACATAGGGCAACAATAGCAAACCAGTTCTTTATGACTTAAGTCAGCATGTCGTGTTTTCCTCTAATTGATTCAATTAATCTTCAGCATTTCTTTTCTTTCTAATGTTGATTCAGAAAAATCTCATCTTTTTCCTACAGTAAGACAGCTTATCTGTGGCTCAACCTCCCCTCAAATACCAGATGAAAGAGAAAATTAAGTATAAGCACTCTGTTAGGGAGCAGGAGATAAATGGCTAATGCTTTTCACCATCAGAGCAGGAGATAAATAGCTAATACTCATCACCATGAATCTGTCACAAAGTGGCTTGATTGCATGACCCTCAGTAGAAAGTGTTTGGGAAATTCAACAGAGAAAAGGTTTGTCTTGACAGTCACAAAGTATGAAGTTGTTGGAGAGTTACCTATGTAAACGCAGTCCCTGCACTGGCTTTGTGTTGACATTGCTATGTTAAAGGCAGTATTATCTATTGCCTCGGCACATAGAAAATTACCCTGAAGTCTCAACTCACAATTCCTTGTGGGGAGGAGAAAGAGACAGTGTGCGTGTGCAGACCCTGAGAATTCTATATCCACAGAACATGCAAGCAGTCCTTCTAGTGAGCATTTGGAGATGGAGTATATTCTTATAATTGTTAAAAAAGATACATTGCAAAACAGAAAACTTGAGGAAAATCTAGTAAAAACTTTGATTGTGATGTTATATATGGGAAGGAATTCAACCTGGGTTCCATAAAGGCCTAGCATCCTACCTCAAGCATCCAGAAATTACAGCGAGAACTTGATTAATCTCAGGAAACTTAGAATCGCTGTTGGGTGTACAATAGTACGGACCAGTCCGTACCTAATTGTTGGGATGCAGTAGGGCTACTACCAAGATGCAGCCTTCTGATCCTTAATTCAAAAGGCATTAAATGTTTGCTATAGAACATTAAATTACCGTTTACCAGAATTCAGGAACTTCATTTTGAAAGTGCATGTGTGATCAGTACTATACTTGTATAGATGCATCTGATGTCTCAGTGAGTTATTCTTTTAACTGAAATATCAGCTCTAATGAAAGCTACCTAGCGTTGTATATACCAGGTGCCTTCACTGCCTACTGTAGTGTCACTAGATGAATGGAGATCTCCATGGGATAGTTGTACAACTGTATTTCATACTATGTAAGCAATTTAGGACCAGAAACATCAGCAATGCACTCCAGCTGTTTTGCAATACTCCCAAAGCACAAAGAGGCCATAAACCCAATTTAACTAGTCTGTTAAGTCAGGTTCATGGCTGCTTTGTGCCAACAAGCTGGCATAAAGCTGCTGAAATGTATTGGTGAACTTGTCCTGTATTATGTTCTTTAAAATGATAGAGAACCTCAAATAGTCTCACCTGAATTGGCAAAATATCACATATGCCAAAAAACAACCCATCTGGAAATGTTGTCAAGAAGTGGGAACACAAATGAAAGGAAATTGCTCATTCAGTAAAAAAATGAAAATACCATAAAAAAATGGGGTTCATTCTCTGTTTCCAGTTCACTTACCAGTGGTATTTAATAAGAGAAAGAACATTCCCACCTGCTACAAAGGTATGTAGAACCAGTAGTAGTTAAAACATTCCCTCTTCCACCAGGAAGCATTTGCTGAAGCTATTAGATATACCATTGAGTATTATTCCTACTCATTTTAAAATATACAATAAGATGTCTTGAAAATGAAGATACTTCAACACTGCCAGAGGTATTTACTGAAGTCTACTTTTTTCACAAAATACAAAAAATGCTATTTCATTGACTGAGAAAACTTTATGCATCTAGTGTTACAATATATGGAGGCCTGTATTCCGAGTGCAACAATAAATCTACTAAAAGAATAATCTCTTTGACTCTTTCTAAAGAAAAATAATATAATAATGTTATATAACTGCAATTACATTGAGGTAATTCAATCTCCTTCCCTTGATATCCACCTAGGCTAAAATGGTCTACTTTTCAGATGTTAACTATTGTTATGTAAATTATTGCTATATTCTTTCTAATCCCTACAAATCTACTGACAGAAGTAATGTGTTTACTGGGATATTGTAGGCTTGCTGAAAGGTTATCCCTTCTCACAGGATGGATTTAAAGATACACACTTAGTACAGACAACTCTTTAGTATGTGGTAGCTTTCAGGAGAAAATATATTTTCAGGAGAAAATATATATACTTATATAGTTATATACTTACATTTCACCTAGCAAATACTGTCCATAGTTGCACTCATAAGATAACCCAATCAAAAAAGCTTGAAGAGTTTTTATTGTCCACTTTTTTCCTGACTCTCCACCCACTTATCCTAAATAAATGACCTGTTAATAGAGAGGTAATATGTGCTGTTTTTCCTAGTTGCCTAGGTATTACTGGAAACTGCAGTTGGTAGTTGTAGCAACCTCAAGCTATCTCTATATATGTATATCAATTAAACTTCAGAGAAATGACTGGACGAGAAGCCCTTCATCTAAATAATAATGAGATTGATCACAGATGATGCTAGATTTAAGTAAACCGCAAATTTTAGTCTCTGACTTGGATGATACAAACTTTCTCTCCATAAAAGCACAAAATATTTCAAATACCATGTATTGAAAGAATGTGGCTGTTTTTGTATTTTATATCAGTTGATATTTCATGGACAATATATGCTCATGGGTAACTTATTAAGCTGCTTGTGATGTTATCTGGAATCTACAAGCCTTTTGATTATACAACATAAAATAAAACTGCCTTCATATCTTACCCTTTCAATATTTTTCTCTCTAATTGGCAGACATACAGGGAACACACAGTTCACTACATGCAAGTCTGGAGAGCCATGACTGGGAAATTATAAAAGCCAATAATTAATTCAGTTTATAGTGCAGCAAAATACTGTTTTTTCACAGTGTTTCAAAGCTTAAAGATTTTATTTACTGTGGATCCTAAGTAAGCAGAGCTCAGGTTTCAGAAATGTAACCATAGGAGGGAATGACCCATAGAGAAACTTCGCCAGCCACAGATAAAAGGTTATATACAATCTCTAGGCAAATGTGAGTACAGACATCTAAACTGGATCTCATTTGCAGTTACAAAAAATAGAACATAAAATTGTCTTCACCACACTGAAATTAAAAAATTTTTTATGTTATATTAATGGGGAAAAGATACTTGTCCTCTTTTTACTATGCTATATGTAACCTACCTATTTAATGGTTAGCTGTATTTATAGTGCTTATGAAGCTGAAAGACTGCAAAACAGTAGATTTATATTCCATTCACTAGTGCTGTGTGAGAGACTTGGAAAAAAATCTGCTAGGACCACAATATTTACCTCATCACTTGGATCTGTTTTTCAACAAAGCCACACAGTCTTAACCCAGATAAGGGAAGCCTTTGGGTAACGATACTTCAAAAAGTACAAACCCAGAGAGAATCAACCCCCCAAAACCTTCACAGAAACAATCAGCATTCTTTCAAAAGTGGAGTGATTAAAACTGTCTTCTGGTGACCAACTTCAAAATACGGAAAATTACAAAGTGGCAGAAATTGAAGTATTAGGTCATTCTTGACTTTTGCCAAATGAAAGAAACTCTCTTCCCCTTTCTCTCTTAATCACACACACCCCACACGTTTTCATATTATATATGCCTTCTTGGTTCTTACCTTTCTTTATGGTTTAAATTCCATATGGTTTAGGTTCTCAATGAAGCAGTTTCACAATAGGTTAATTTTTCATTACTACTCAATTATTAAATATCTACTTCCCTGATCCCTCCTCTTCAGTTTAAAATCGTGGTTTGTCATTTCTCTGCTTCCTGTGGTTCTTCAAAACTCAAAGGTTATCCTTCTTAACATTTGTTTTATGTATGCTTCTGTAATTTATACGATTTATATTTTTATGAATATTCTATTTAAGAGCCAGGACACACTTTTTTTAAGGTGTTAAATGGGGAACATTTTGGTATTATGTTTATGGTTGTGTATCTCAAGATGCAACTGCATAAAAGGCAGTTAACCCTATCTTCTAAGTAAAATTAGAAATGACAAAATATAAACCTGACAAATTGACACACTTAACCTTGAGATAAAAAAATTCATTGCAAAACCTTTATGGAGTAACCTTTCAAGAACTCTGTTAATAACACTGAGTTTCCTCAGTGTTTAAAATGGATATTTCATCATAATGGAATGATGGAACTACTTAAGTCGACCATTAAATCTTTAGTCATCCAGACTTTTATTTTATAACTCAAGATATTTCATAGTTGTAAGTTGAATAAAGCCTTTTGAAATATTTTGGATTGGCATCTTTCATGGCATTTTGACAGTGACTAAGAATGTGGCTACATAAACTTCAGGATAAATTTAAGAAAAAATGCTCTACCTTGAACCCCTCTTTAATAGCAGATACAGTAAGAATAAAGAAATTTTGTTCTTGGGGCCATGTCCCAGAACTAATCTTAAACCAAACTACAAGATATTCTGAAAAAAACCAAAACTATAATAATTCTCAGTTTTCAAAACCAAAAAGATAAAAATTTTCCATTTGACTGAAGGACAACAACAGTGACTCAGCTTTAAATATTACTAAGTGAATGAATCTAGCAGGAAAAGCAATGCCTGGCCCTCAAGATTAAGAGCCTACATGTGATTACACTTCCTGCTTGCTTTTGTTTGAATTACTTGACCGAGAATTTTATAAATAATTTGATATGTCATTCTGGGTATTGAACTAATGAGAATGAGTCCACTTAATATGTTTGAAAATCTAAGCCCTAGATTTCTGTATCTCAATTCCTCCAATTGTAACACTGTTCTTTAAATAATTATGGTGGAATGCTTTGTTCCTGCAGCAAATGGTGGTCAAATAAATATGTAGAATATGTAGGAGACAGGAGAATTTTGAAAAACCTATATAAGAATAAATGGAAATAAAATTATTTTTGTTATTATCTTGAAACTGATTTAAAGATGCACAAAATCAAAACACAGAAATCAAGAAACCTCCCCAGGGAAATACAAAATTATTGAGCCTTTTTCCTTACTACAGAATTTTGTGATGTCAGATGAGCTGTGAAGAATCAAGTAAACTGCCATAAGATTCACCATGATCATGAGCCTGAAGTAGACAAAGCACCACGCTTTACACTGGGTGAGCTGAATTATGACAAAACTCTAGTCCACGTTCAGGTTAACCTTCACTGATATAGCCTATCCTCATCTATAATGATCACAAAATTCTGGTCAGTGTTAAATTAGCTGGCTTAATGTTTCAGACATGTTTTATTAGGATACTTTTTCGTACTGAAGATGAGGCTGAGAGATTTGCCAAAAATTTATAATAATCCTCAGCCTTCTAAAACATAAAAAACCTTTCCATTTGATTGAAGGATAACAACTGTAACTTGACTTTAAGCATTTTTAAGTGAACCAGTCTAGTGAAGGAAGAGAGGGTTAATTAATCTGTAAATTGATGTTTCAGCTACAAGGAATTTCTTCCCTGAAGTTCTTTTTCTGATAAAATAAGTGAAACCAGGTTTGAAGACAGTGAATGAATATAGTAGCTTTATAGGGAGATAGAGAGTTAGTCCGAATTTCTTTTTAGTCACGGATTGATTTTAAGCTTTTTACGCTTTCAACCTAATCCTCCAGGAATGCAATAAAGTGTTACTTGAGGTCAGGATGAAGGTGAAGGTAGCATTTGAGTCTACAGGATTGAGACTGCAGCAGAGTCTATCAAACCTCTGCTGTTAGGCTCCCTTTTTCATATTCTCAAGTACAATTCATACCTTCTTTTAAATTGATACTTAGCAGTGTAAAAATGGATCATAACACTCTGTGGCCATCAATATGAAGAAATAAAAATAGAATGAATAACCTAGTGTACCCCCATATACCTGGCTTTATATCTGGTAGAATTTTCTTGCTAAACACACAGGAATTACAGAATTTCTGAATTAGTTGCCTCATAATTGCTTAATTAAGCTTATCTCCGTCTATGAAAGAGTGACCTGTTTAGTGGAGGAGGGAAAAGCTGTGGATATTGTCTACCTGAAATTTAATAAAGCATTTGACATCCTTAGCACAGCATTATTCTGGATAAACTGTCTGCTCATGGCTTGGATGGATGTATTCTTTGCTAGGTAAAAAATTGGCTGGATGGCCAAGCCCAGAGGGTGATGATGAATGGAGTGAAATTCAGTTGGCAGCTGGTCAGAAAAGGTGTGCCCCAGGGCCCAGTACTGGGGCAGTTTCTGTTTAATATCTTTATCCATGATCTGGACGAAGGCAAGTTTCCTCAGGAAGTTTGCATACATCACCACGTTGTGTTGATCACCAAGGAATGCTGATCTGCTGGCGAGTAGGAAGGCTCTGCAGAGGAATCTGGACAGGCTAGACTAGTGGGCTGAGGCCAATGCAGTGAGGTTCAACAAAGAAAAGTTCTGGGTCTTGGACTTGGGTCACAACCATCCCATGCAATGCTACAGCTTTGTGGAAGAGTGGCTGGAAAGCTGCCCAGCATAAGAGGAACTGGGGTTGCTGGTTAACAGCCAGGTGAACAGCAGTGTGCCCAGGTGGCCAAGAAGGCCAGTGACATCCTGTATCCAAAATGGTGGGGTCAGAAGGGCCACTTATAGGCTCTGTACTTTGCCACCCTTCAAGTACTGTGCCCACTTTTTGTCCCTTTTCTTCAAGAAAGACATAGAGATGCTGCAGCATGTCCACAGAAGGGCAACCAAGCTGGAGAAGGGTGTGGGACACAAATCTTTTGAGGAGAGGCTGAAGGAGCTGGGGTGCTTAGCCTGAAGAAAATGAAGTTCAGAGGAGACCTCATTGATCTCTGAAACTGCCTGCAAGGAGACTGAAGCAAGGTGGAGGTTGGTCTCTTCTCCCAGGTAACAAGTGCTAGGAGAAAAAAATGGCCTGAAGCTGTGTCAAGTGAAGTTTATGTTGGATGCTAGAGAAGTTCTTCACTGAAAGGGTTGCCAAGCACTGGAACAGGCTGCCCAGGGAAGTGGTTGAGTCACCATCCCTGGAAGAATTCAAAGGACCCAAAGATGTGGTACATGGTTCAGTGGTAGACTTTGCAAAGCTAAATTAATATTTTGACTTGATGATCTTAAAAGTCTTTTCCAACCCAAACAATTCTATGATTCTATTCTATAATGCAAATAATTCTATAATGCAAGAAGGAAGTATGAGCTACAAATTACGAAATATAGTTTAGAACAGCAATAATTCCTTCAAAAAATTTAATTACTGCATTTAATGACTGGCTTACGTTGTGGACTTTCAGCATCATATTGGTTCATTAGCTGTCAAATCAGCCATTAGTGCTGGCACTGACCAACACTGCAATAATCTTTAGTTATCTTTTCTACATTATCCCAGTAGAAGCCATTACTATAAAGAAATGGATATAAGTTGGAAATATATATTTAAAGTATATACTTAAAATTTTAGCAGATGTTTTGCTCATAGATACATAATAAGTATATCAGATCTCTATTGCATTCAGGAAGGGTAATTTTGCATCTGTGCAAAGACATATCCTTTATTTTCACAAGGAGAAGAAACCTGCTGGGATCAGCAGAAAGTTCGTGAAAGCTACAAGACCTGCTTAAGCTTCACAAATGCTGATCCCCCTATCCTGTCAGGAACCTCCTCTTGCAATAGTTATGCTGTTGACAGTATTCAAGACAGCTAATTTAAAGCTAAGTCTGCTCTATAACACTATAAACTTTGGCTTGTATAATGACAACAACAAAAATAACAAAAGAAGGTATAAACACATACAGAATAAAACCTAAATATCATACTAATTACAAGCAAGTTGAAATTACCCCTGCAAAATTTTATCTAAGCAATTGGAAGTATTTTTGACTAATAAAGAAAACATACTATTATTTTAATCAATATTAAATACCAAGGAAAAGAATAAGGATGTTGTCCTTCATGGCAGCTTTCATGAGAATGAAATAAGTTTTCAGCCTACACAGTTAGCTTAATAGGAATGTGTCACTAAATAAATAAGTATTGTAAAATTATGTGTTTAGAAATCAACACGCAACCCCCTTAATTATAAAGAGGTGGGAAACGCTAGTGTGCTAAGCCGTGGAACTATTGGGTTGAATGCATGGAAAATCAGATTATACTCAAAAGAAATAAGAAACTTATGATTGAGCAGTAAATCCTTAAAAAAGAAGCATGCTCAGAGGAGATGAGCAAGGACTTGTATAATTTTTCAATGATTATTGCAACACTGTAATTAAAGTGCAACTAAAGTCATAGGTGAGAATTTTTCCCCTATTGAAAAAATTCTTGAAGATGTCGACTCTGATGAACTTTATTATGGAAAGAAAACATCTATCTAAAAATAAGGGCTGTTTGAGTAACTTCTTCTAAAAAAAACGCAAGAAAAGGACATCACTTTGTATAAAGTGCAATTAAGAGCCTCCTCAGAGTCTCTTCGTATTGGTAGAACTAAAAAATGGGAATAAAAGTATAAATATAACTCCAGAGGAATAGTCTTTCTATAATTACACCCCTTAGGGTAGGGGACAGGCGACAGAGAAATGCTTATTAATAAAATGAGCACAAGAGCAAATGAAAGGTGATTGCTTCCATACCTCCATAACCTCTATTACTTAATTATTGTCATCACTACAGAAGCAGGACCTCAAGAAATTGCACCTATTTGAGGACACTAAAGTAATTATCTCAAAGTTGATCCAGAGATGCCAGTAGTAAAGTGAATATAATCATCTAATCTTGAATTTATATGCACAAATTTCTTACCAACAAATTGTAGCCAAAACAGTATTATAGTTCACACACTGTCACTACTTTAGAAAAAACCCTCAAACATTAGTAATAAGTCACCATCCTTTATTTTAGCTCACTAGCTAAGGCTGTAGGTTTTCTGTGCTCCACAAGTAAAATTCATCGTTAATTGATTTTTGCATCATAATATGGTCCCTCCAACAGATATTCTCAAGCCTCTTGACATTTCTCTGTTCTGGAGTTTGCTGGGCATAACCTAGTACAACAGAGAGATGCCTTAGTGACTTCATTCAAAAGACAGACAGCAAACTTCCTGAGGGCTTTTTGCAGCTTGGCAAATATCAGAGCTCACTGAGTTGTCTCAGGTGGGAAGAGACACAGACTATAGGAAAGGTCAGGCAGCTATGATCCTGGATATACTGCCAATAACAGTAAAGAATGAACAAAAATATTCCTTCCTTCTTTCCTTCTGTATTTTTCTTTTATATTACAAATTAGCTTGTTCTTCAATATAAACCAGTTATTTTCCTAGCATACCACTGCTGACAGTTTCAGAATTCTAAATTAATTTCTGACTGATCTTTACTAGAAGATTTACAACTTACAAAAACCTGTGATCTGAAGCCTGATTTATAACTCACTGACACATAGCAAATAGAGAGTATTAAGATGCTATTTGAACATGAACGCACAGTGCAAAAAGAGCCTATGCAGACAGAAATGCACAAGTTAGAACACGCAATATGCTCAACCATACAAAAAGTCTGCTATTATGTTGCACTCCAGAGGTTAAAAAAGGTGCTCTTCCTTAAAACATTACTTATTGCAATAATGTACAAGTTGAGGAAAAAATTATGCCACTTGGCCCAGGATAAAAAAAATAAAAATTAAATAACTCTTTCAAAGTTCAGGGCTTCAATGACTACAACCTAAATACTCAATCGGCTAGAACAAACTACTTCTCCAAACCAAGGAAGTAGAGAACACCGTGTCCAACTAAAAGAGAAATATAAGTTAATGTAAAATAGCATTTACTCAAATAGTAGAACAAGATTATATCTACCATGGATAAAACTTAACACTAAAAACTAAGTAAAATGCATGAGGTGTACTTTGGGGAGGATTTTTGGAGTCCAGCAAAAAATGACTGAGAATGACAATTCAAGTTTAAAGTAAAATACTCACAGTAACACTATTGTCTTCACAATTATATATGTGCATATTATACATTTATTTTGTAGTATGTTATGAAGAATGAAAGATGTATACTCATACTACATATATTCTAAGGTTATTTTTATATACATATATAAGAATAACTCTGAAATTCAAATGATTTTGCAAAAACACCTCCCCCAGTGGCAGTAATCTGATAAAATATTATAAATCAATTATTGATTTCTTATTAATTATCTAAACAGTGACAGCATCTCTGGAGCAACGTTTTTAAGATGGGAAAAAAGTTTCTGTGCAGGAACAATTGAAGCTAGTGGAGAGATGCGCAAGACTAAGTGAGAGAAATAACTCTGCAGGCCCAGGTCAGTGAAGAAGAAGGGAGAATAGGTTATTTTGCAGCCTATGGTGAAAATCAGGGCGAAGTAGGCTGTCTCCCTGCAGCCTACAGAGATCTCTGGTGAAGCAAAAGTCCACCTGCAGCCCATGGAAGACCTCACACTGAAGCAGGTGGATACTTGAAAGGAGGCTGTGACCTCATGAGAAGCCCATATTGGAGCAGGCGAGACCCATGCTGCAGCAGTCTATTCCTGAAGGGTAACATCACATGGAAGGGTCCACGCTGGAGAAGTTCATGAAGAACTGCAACCAATAGGAAGGACTCATGCTGGGGAAGTTTTTGAAGGACTTTCTTCTTACTTATCTACATTGTTCTGCTTCTGTCTGCATCAAGGTGTCAGGACTTGGTATATGGTGCCTATTTATATAATTATTTTGAAGTGTTTACTTCTTGGATTTCAAGTTAAGCAAAGGTTTATGGAAATAAAGCTTTACTTTCATCTATTCCATAACATTTCATTTCAGGATAGTTTTCTATGTGAAGTTTTTCCTGGACATAAGGCATACTCTATATTCCTTGGAGTGAAGTAATCTATCAATAGTCAAAAATGCATTTTGTCACCAAATTAAATGAAAAAATGATAGCAGTAGAAATATTTTATAAACTTCCTCTTTCAGGTAAGTCTAACACTTCTCATTAGTGATGCATTAAGTATTTTTGTGCACATACACACACGACATCTTAAAATTACTAGTTAATGCCACATTAGAAAGATCTAGTTATGTGCTGCAGTAGCATAAGAAGTATAAGTAAGAAAAGATGGAAATTAGGCTAAATAATAATAATCTCTTATTAACCTACCATGTTGAAGTCAGCAGTATACCACACTGATTAGGAAAATAATTGTCATCTCTAAAGGTAAGCCAAAAAGTTACCCAAGAATGCAGTATTACAATTTTCCTTGCCTTTCAGGAGATCTTCTACCCAGAAGGACAACCTCTTTGAGCTAACCCTTGCTTTTATCAAAAAAAGAGCAACCACTAAAGTAAAGAAGTAAATAAAAATTAAAAGTAAATAAAACAATAAAGTAAACAAGCAGTATATCCACTGGAAGGGATCGAAAAATAAGGCTCCAGAACCTGTAGCTCTGAATGACTTTTCATGCCCTCTTTGTATTTGACTTTATAGGGCATTAACCTCTAAGTAGAATAGTGACCTTAAAATGCTTAATCTGGGTCATCAGCTGCTATGAGTTCATGAAATCCTTACCATGTTCTTAGACTCTGAAACACACACCACATCTATTATTTCCTCTCCCCTCAGAGACAGAGATGGGACCTCAAAATCTTTTGACAAACACTGAAAGAGAGATTTACTATCCCCTCAATTTATATAGATTATATTTTGGGGCATATCTGAGATATGCTCTGTAGCAATGATTCTATCCTTTCCTGCAAAGATCCCTTCCTTTATTCTCTGTCAGTGATCTAAGGCTCATGCAGCAAGCACTCAAGTCTCTGTCAGTCAGGAAAATTGTATAATCTGCTGAAAGGATAGCCCACTTGATACATAAAATATGTCATAACACTTTAGTACGAAAAGCAGTCCTTTCTTAGAGCTGTTGACTGCTTTGTCTCCTTTAAATGTCATGAAGTTTTATTTCATCTTTGTTCAGATAGGCAAGAATGTGAACTCCATAAGGAGTGGAAAATTCAGTGGCAGTTCAAATGAAACCTCCAACTTATTTGCTACTACTGACTTAAAAAAATAGTTTTTTGTAGAAGACATGTCTTAGAAACAAAGTGAATCGCACACAAACACACTTCCTTTTCTCTGAACAGTCTCAGATATCTTGATAATAGAGCAGCATAGGAGTGTCTGAGTACATACCCTTGATCAAAAATTGCCTATGTAAAAAATTTAAAAAAAATAAAATCTGCTGGCACTTGTAAAATCACATTCAAACCACAAAGATGACACTGCTCAAGATTGCTCCTATTTAATATTTGAAAGATTATAAATTATTCAAAACATCTTTTTTTTTTTTTTTCTGAAGATGCGCCCTTCAAGTTTCTTTTAAAAATCCATTTTTAATGGAGATTAATTCATTTTTTTCTTTTTTCCTTGTTATGTCCTTGAAATTCTGATTTTATCTGGCAAGGTATCAAGAGCTGGATCATTAAAATCTTCACTAAACAAGAGTCAGTGAATGGCTGCATAGCAATAAGTTTATTTTTGGGTACCATTGTTTTGGATTTTCAGAGAACTGAATCAGAGAACAATGTAAGATGGAATGGAGGAACCATAGAATGATTCCTAGTCCAACTCTTCATTCAAATAAGAGATGATTTTAGTTAGGGCTCATAGGGCTCATTAATGTGCCTAGCTTTTTCTGAAGAAACATGAGATCCAGAAATGAGCACTTCAAAACCTGTGGAGTATATTTCCAATTACTGAATATAACTTTTTTTTAAAAGCATTTGTTTCACCTGCACTGTACCGTATTATCTCATGCACATTGAAACATAAAGCAGATACAGAATGGAAGCAGTTTAAACTCAAAGAAAAAGCTTTCAGTTTTCTGAAAAGATGGAGAATATGTTCAACATCCTACAAGTAGATATGTATATTGTGGCTGCAACAAGGTAGTCAAGACAAGTTTTAATCTTACCTCCACTGTTTTACTAACTAGAAAACTTAATTCAAGTGATGGCTGAGGCACAACAAACTTTACGACAAACTGAGTATATAAAAATATGCCTGTCGTGATTCTACTGTATCAATGAAATTTCATGTATTTCTTGTTGTTAGATAAAAGTTTACCCCTAAAGAAAAGAGCATATACCATGTTTCCAGCAGCCTGAACAACCCAGTTGTTCCATGCAAGACTTTGGGATCCAAGATTCCCAAAGGATATGGAAATTGTCTGGGGAATCTCCTATGATCTTATACTGAACAGAATACAGAAGATTGATTAAATAATTATTCTTGGCAAATACAATACTTGCTAATGTTATTAAATAAACTTTTATCTATTTATTGGAAAATATCACTCAAGGGGATTACTTTTCTAGTAGTTTGTTTCAGGTTTTTGTCAGTTTCCAGGTCTTTATTTCCTACTAGAAAGAAGGATGAGGCTGTGATCTGCCTCTCCCCAGTTCTACCAACTCAGACACATTGATTCTAAGAAACCAAAGAAAATGTACTAGCACCACTGGTTAAACAGAAATGTATGAAAACTTGACTGTTACATGTTTTTCTCTGAGTCATGTGCATCTTTTTCATACTAGAACCAACAATTATTCTAAGTCAACTTAGTTAACTATTAATGTTGATAGCCAGAACAGAACTGACTCTTGTTGTCTGTTGTATTTTTTACCACTTTTTTCAAAATTTGGCATAACATTATCACTATAGTGTTAAAACTACTCTTTGAGTTAGAATGGAAGAAAAAAAAATTCAAGAGAAATGTATGTTCAGTTCCTACTTTTATGCTTGTCAATTATGACTATGATGACTATTAAGATGGCTTCTAAATAAGAAGCAGGAGAACTGGATAAAAAACTCTCTCAGAAGGGTTCAGGGTTATTTTCTCTAACACTATGAAACAATATCTTAAGGTAAGCAAAAAACCACCACAAACAAACAAAAAAGGCCATTAAATAACGGTTACTAGAGACATCCTTCTCAACATC
Organism: Serilophus lunatus; assembly: GCA_013399895.1. Classification (NCBI taxonomy): domain Eukaryota; kingdom Metazoa; phylum Chordata; class Aves; order Passeriformes; family Eurylaimidae; genus Serilophus; species Serilophus lunatus. The sequence continues at coordinate 875,598 of VXBA01001957.1, read as the reverse complement.
TCAAAAAATTTAAATATACCCTTTTTAAGAAACATGAACAGAATTTGGGTTGGAAATCAGCTGTTATTATAAATCTTTTGCTTAGTATCTCTCTTCTAATATACAAAGAAGACACTGAAGTTATGTCAAAACAGACTTACATGATCAAAAGCATCATTGATGATAACGTTTTGCTCCTAGTGAACTACCATTTGCAAGAAAATCAAAAGTTTTCAAGTTATATTTTTCTTTCTCTACAAGACTTTTTTGTTAATATTAATTTAATAGAACAAGCAATTATCCAATTATCTGCACATTTAAATTATCTAAATGTCCAGGCTATAATTGCATTCATTAGTTTATAAAATTGCACCTGCAAATGTCACAACAAAAATATGGCTGCAATGGATATTTAATAATTTAATTTCATTTTTCATACTTCCTAGCATTCTTAAGAAAATACTCATTGCTATAGGGAGCTTCCTTTGTGAAGGAAAGCATCCAAGGAAAACATTAGATTTTGTGTTTTTTTTCCTCCTCCCTTTAGTCAATGTAAATTTAACACTATGGCAATGCTGTTATCAGAAATAGCTGAATTTTGCCAATGGACTCCAATGGTTCCATGTGGCAACTGTGTGAACCTCATGAACAACTAGCAGCAACTACCTTAAAAATTAATTTTGTGTCGATTTCTAATGTCTTTTCTTAGTACAGAATATGTCTTTTATTCTTTCTTATCAAAATCTACTACTACTACTCTCATTCTGGGAGAATTTAGGTCAGGAAAAGAAACTGCGTTAAAAAAAATTTGTCACATTAAAAGTAAGCTAGTAGGTATGTGCCTACACAGCATGCATAAAACTTCTTCTAAGTACAAAACTCCCACTGAACTTTTGTTTGTTTGACGTTGTTTGATTTTATTTTGTTTAATTGTCTATTTTGGAACAAAACTCAGCAAACTATTTCTGAACACAAATTAGCAAAATATCTGGATCTAGGTATGAAGATGATCTATGTGCAAATTAAATGAACTTTCAGGTATATTAATTCAAAATTTCCTAAACAATTGAACAACAAAGGGCAATGATTTAAAACTACAATACAAATAAAAGTAACCTCTTCTCCAGAAAAAATTTTCTTCTGAATACCAATTTAGATATATGAATAGGTAACAGTTTTGACAATTCCATGAGATATGCCTATGCAGTAGTTTAAACTTATGTTTGTTATTGAGAGACCACTTTTAACTGACTTCCTTCCCCACTTCTAGTTGTCACTGTGTGGTGGTTTGAACCACTATACCACTAGGGGGCACACAACAGGGATGAAATACTAAATAGAGATGCAACAGCAAACACAAGTTCATTTTTCTAGGGCACTAAAGATCTTGTAGAACCCACTAGGCACTGAACAAAATACACACGATATAACACCCGACAATGTCATGCAATAAACAAAAAAACCCGAACTGCTCCTCTAAGCCGCCTGGTCGGCTGAGAAGCAGGGGAAGGAAGGGGAAGCCACCTCGCAGATGGTATCCTCCTGGCCCTTGAAGCCCCTGCAAGATAAAGATGGTGAAAAGCACCCCCCCAGGGACACCCGCGGAGGAAAGGTGTCACTTGCAGTTTGTTGAGTAGTCTCAGGGTGCTACCACTGGAGCTCTGATGGTGCTGCACTGCTGCCCGTGCTGATGGAGGTGAGGAGAATCAAGCCATGTGGTCTGGGAGCCAGGAGGAGGGGAGCCGTGGCACTCTCAGCTCAGGAGGAAGCCAAAAGAGAGTGAGGATTTCCGTGTTCAGGCTTTTTATGCCCTGGAAGTCCCACAGGAATTCGATGGTTTCATCCCAGCCAGGCTGTATTCTTATTGGCCGGTGGTGATGGGCACCGTCCTCCGAGAGAGACCTTGGCACTCTGAACAAGATGGCGGCTCCCACCAAAATACCACATGCTCGGGGCCTGGAGCCCGGCAGCCACCACTGGCCACAGAGCCACCGACACCACCTGCAGCA
>VXBA01001957.1:840117-873520 GCA_013399895.1 Serilophus lunatus | reverse complement strand
AGCAGCTGCCATCACTGTGTGATCACTGCCAGCACAATGCCAGCACGGGGCCCCCGCCGCCGCTCAAGGGACTCCGTGGGAGGTGGGGGTCGGGGTGACATCAGTGCCTGCCATGCTTGGTGGACAGCCAGAGCAACAGCCATGGCCGTCTGCTGGGAGGAGGGCCAGCGCCAGCATCCCGCTCCAGTATGGAGCAGGGACAACGACAGCAGCCACAGCCTAGCAGCGCCGAGATCGTACACTGCCTGGAGCTCTCCCTGTCCAGCTGCTGGCGAGGGAGGGTGGCGGGCAGTCGAGTGCTGCCAGTGCAGGTGACCACAGAGCATCACCGTGGAGAAAGAGTGGGAGCGGCTCCATGTGCTCTGCTCCATGGCCAGTGGAGACGCGACGTGCCATCCCGCGGCCCCCGCAAGGCACTGGGTAGGATTGGGCACCACCGCCTGCTCCAGCCCGGAGCACCTGAGGGTGGCAAGGGAAACCCTGTGCGTGCAGCACACAGCCTGCTGCGCCGGGTCCCCTGCCCAGCTGCAGATGACAGGCGGGGGAAGCTCCGTAGATTTCCCAGACTTCAGCTTTCCTTATCTTTATCTTTATCTCTTGATAATTGAAACATTTCCCCCCTTCCCCCTGAAAACCCCATTTCCAAACCCATAACACACCGCAAAGAAAAAACAATGGCCTAACAAAGCCCCCCCAAAAATAGACAGCTACTGAAATAACCTGTGACAAACTCTCAGTGGAGATGCATGGTGTTTTTCAAAAGTGTTTAATTATACTGTGGTGATCACATGGGGAATTGAAATGCTATCAGGATTGACATCGATCACTTACTCAACTACACAACAGTCTGACGTATCTTGAAATGTCTACTTTCCAAAACCCAGATGAACATTTAAAGACTACTTTTTTATCCTATACCCAGTGTTTGTGATGAATTGAATGCTTGCTACAATAATCAAAAGGCCCCAGCTCTACAGATCACAAGATGGCCCACATTGAACTTAGCCATATCTAATGACTGTTTCATCTCTATGGAGGAAAAGGGACATTGTACATTGGCTGTTGCTATTAAACTGGATCCACTGTTATCATAACTTCTAGTAAGAGCACTTAATCTCAGTCATACTGGAGACTTTAAAGCTTGCAGAGGGTCAAGGAAAACATGTACATTTTCAAATGTGTTTAAAATCATGACTGTTGATTCTCAACTGCCATCACGCTCACTGTATTTTTACTCCAAACCTTTTGGGCTCTTTTAATTCCCCATTGCATCCAATTCTCTACTTCCCCATAAAACTAAGTTCTATTCATGTGAATAATAATAATTAAAAAAATCGTTTCAAGATTTTGTCCCCAGTTTAGGGTTCTCAAATTTAGAGACTGGATAGTCAAAGACGTGGGACTGGACGTGTGGTAACAAAACACTTTCCAAGAAGATGGGGATATTGAAATTCTAAAGCTTCAGCCATAGATTTTTTCATGGGATGGATTTACTCCTGACTTATTCCCATATAAATAGAAGACAGGTGAAGTATTGTAGAATCTGACCTAGCTTTCTGTAAGTCTCTAGCTATTACACATTAGAGCTGAAGCAAGAGAAACGTGCATTGCTGAGACACAGTGAAAATCCATCTGTACTCTTATCTTCAAGCGCTGCCCAGAAACATTTCTTGATACTGTAATATGATTATCTAGACCATTTCAGCTAGCACTTGAACCAAATAATTCTTAACACACTTTGGCAGCTGGAAGAGTCCTGATGCCATTAGCAATAAGCAGCTTAGAAGCAGTCTTCCTGATTTGATGGCTAAGACAGTTTGCTATCAAAGATCAGGAATATTTCATGTCAGAAGCATCAGTGCCAGGCAAACTGTCCAGTTGTTTGCTATATCAGGGAAGGCATGCCCTTAGAGGACTCGATTCTTTGGATTGGTTTTGGAATACAGTAGAAAGCAACCTGGTTTCTGTGTGCTTCTCACTATCACAAACTACGGAAAATCTCTGAAAGTAAAAGGACAATCTAAAATATTTATTTGATCATTCTAAATGCAAAAAGAAAATATGAGCCATGACAAACCTTTAATAAAACAAAGTAATTGGCACATGGCATATCCATAGACATGCTTACTCTAAGCATAGACCACTTACTGTAAGTCTAAAATGTGCAAGCAGCACCGTGAAATAACATATATCTTTGATTAAGCTGATAAATTCATAAGAAACAATGCACTGCTGTGCAGAAGTCATGTCTTGTGCCCTAGTAGCAGGACAATCACACTTGCTAAAGATTTGCACTCTTTGGCTAGGTCTATCAATGAGATTGAATTGGTTGTACCATAGTGGTGAAGCAACAGGACCATATATTGCCAATGTGAAAAGCACGTTAGTATGGCACAAAAACACCCAACAGTGGGACACTGCAGTTTAATTTAGGAGTTTGGCTCTTTGAGGCAAGAATAAGGTAATTGTGAACATGTGATGGAACTAGATCTTCAATAAAGCACGTGCTTTATGCTACTGCAGTGTTTCTGTTCTGCAGCTGGATTTTTTCTCATCAATAACTTTCTCTTCACCCTACTGCACCACTGAACAGTCTACTCAACCTTTACGACTTCTTTTTGCTCTACTAAGCTTAGTCAGAAATCAATAAGAAACAGAAAATTATCAGTAGCAAGCCCCTGAGACAAGAAGCCTACTCCGCATTGTACATTCCCCCACAAAACAAAACAAAGCAAACATGATCAAAACAAAACAGACAAAAAACAAAGCCCAAAAAACTTCAACGGGGATTGAAATAGATAGATAGATAGATAGATAGATAGATAGATAGATAGATAGATAGATAGATAGATAGATAGATAGGAAATAGATAGGAAATAGATAGGAAATAGATAGGAAATAGATAGGAAATAGATAGGAAATAGATAGGAAATAGGAAATAGATAGGAAATAGATAGGAAATAGGAAATAGATAGGAAATAGATAGGAAATACATAGGTGGTTAGCTCTAACCAATCTGGGACTGTTTACCCTTCACTAAACAAAATCTAGTATTTGCAGCAATTAACCCCTTTGTATGATTATGAACAAATTTCAGGAGACTGTGGTTAGTACCCAAATTAAAGAAAGGAAGTGAAACAATGTGACCAGCTTTTCCGATTTGGACTGGTTTGCAAAAGAAATACATCTCAGTATCAGCAAGTTTATGAATGTCTTTTATTGCAATAACTATTCAGGCTTAAGTCTAAGTAAAATCAGGAAACTCCTGTTACCTGCTGGCAGGTGGTTTTTCATCAATGCAACAGGGCTCAAATTGTCAAAAGAAGATAACATTTTTGAATATAAGCCTAGTTTCAAATCTAAGTCTGATAAGAACCTCAGAATGTAAGGATTTTTTACTGAGAATAAAAAACGTGTGGTCCTTAGGAAGTGTTATCAGAGGCTACAAAAATATGATTCTCTTGTTTGCAAAAAGAAATTCTTGGTAGAGATGCCCACTGAAACACGAAAGAGTGGCTGTTTCAGCACAGATAGTTCCTAGACATTTGCTTCCAGGCCTGCATGCAGCCAATTACTGGGATCCAAGTATCTACTGTCTCTTCCTCAGCTTCCCAAAACAGCTGCATACTAGCATGGTATTTCTTAAAGATAATGTAACTTTAAAGGTGAAGTTGAAGAAAGATTTGAGTGCAGATTTTTTTGAGAACTAAAAGAATTCCCATCTGACATATAATACATGGCCAGACACAGGAAAGCCACACTGATGAAGAGACTGTGGTTTCTACTAACTAACAAAGTTTATCTCCAAAAACAGACTGAACACAGATAAGAGCTCAAGACTGGAACACTCCTGATGTGCCGAATTTTTCACTTCAAGAACAAAGATTGCTATAACTCATCTGTATATGCACTAAGAGTATGCATGTATGTACTAAAAGTATTACTAAGGGCAATTCATAAAGATGATTAGCATTTGAAAATATTACAGTGGCTAAAAACCTTTCTGAAATTTGAAAGAGGGTTATCTCCTTCATTCAATTAAGTTTTAGAAAGAATATAGTTTGCTCCTGAAACACCAAACACAGGTACAGACAGTTCATCTTACCCCATGTAACAATAAACTCCAAACCCCAGCAAACCCAACCTCCTTGAAATCATAATAGAAAATCCTATGAAATTATCAGCTTGCTAGCAGTCACAAAAAAGGAAAGGGAAAGGGAAGGAAAGGAAAGGAAAGGAAAGGAAAGGAAAGGAAAGGAAAGGAAAGGAAAGGAAAGGAAAGGAAAGGAAAGGAAAGGAAAGGAAAGGAAAGGAAAGGAAAGGAAAGGAAAGGAAAGGAAAGGAAAGGAAAGGAAAGGAAAGGAAAGGAAAAAGAAAAGGAAAGGAAAAAGAAGAAAAGAAAAGAGAAGAAAAGAGAAAAGAAAAGAAAATGCAATTTAATTGTTGGCCATTAGTAGGCAAAAAACAGATAGGGTAGAAAACACTCTTTTCTCAGCACATAAATAAATAAGGCACTCATAACAGTAACATCATATCCACTTTTTTCCTGAATCTCACCCTGTGCCCATATCTCAGAAGAAGATGACAGAACTGCAAAAGCATTGGACAGTGACAGGATGATTAAATGAAGAGAACAATTGCCTGGAGATAAATGTCTGCATAATGTAGGGTTTTTCAGCCTCAAAATTTGATAAATGAGAGGAGATAAAATGAATGTATACAAAAGTAATGAGTAGTGAAAAGGGTTAATTCAGTACCATTGATTTATTAAAATAACATCCTGATTCTTATCATACAAGAGTTACATATTGGGCAACAGATTGAGTACATATACACATGTAGAATGATTTTCCTATACATCTCATGTAGCTTACTGCCACACATTCTTCAGGAACCTAAAGTTGCAATACATTCAAAAATCACTTCCTATAGATTGGCAGAAGAAAAATCTGTCAAGGGCTATTAAGCTCAAAGATATAACTTGTGGATGAGCATGCACTTACTTCAAATTGCTTAAAACCAGGATTAAAAAACCCTTCATGACATCCCAGTTCTTGAAACCACTGAGCTATTCAAACCTTCGCTATATAAATGTCAAAAAATTTCTAGTCAGGTTTTGTGTGTCTATGTCAGCTGAAACATCTATTAATCTCATTTATGCTCCCTAAAATACTTCATTCAAAAGACAAATGGTGGAGACTTTCTGAAATGAATGAGGTTCCAGAGGCAGTTACAAGGTCCTGCTTCAATGAGAGTTATTTACAGCAAATCAAGAGGACTTCTGAGAAATCTCTAAACACTAATGGCTGGGATAGAGTCTTGTAGTACAAGAGATCTCATTTTCAGTTCAGACTCCAAATGAGGCATTAAAGGAGAAAAGAAGTAGCAGATATTTCAGTTGATTTCTTCTCTTATTTACTAAGAAAAATGAATAAATAAATTGCTTTTTTGAGATGCTGGTAAACCTAGGCAAAGAAACTCTTTTCTCATCACCTTTCTTGGAACACATTCTGCTGACTGCCTCAGCTGCTGGCTTCATGCTTACTTTGGATGTGGTTCTTAAAATCCCTCTGCAAACTCAGCCTTCAGGAATAACAAACAGCAGGGGGTGATTTTCCTATATGAAGGCATCAATTTTAGAGTAAATTCAGAGATTGTTGACTGCAATAACAATTATTTAGGACTGTTTGTTTTCCTGTCCTGCCATATTAAAGTAACAAAGCAAAACACTGCCAGTGTTCCACTTCACAGGCAGCAAGACTCAAGCTGTCTTGTCTGCTGCACTTTTTTTTCTTTCCACTTTAGGTCTACGAAGAATACAGAATGTTCCCTGTTTGACAAACAAGAGTGCCAAAGGCTAACTGAGGTTTGGTGCAAATTGACTTTGACAACACCAGCCCTGTCTCTAGCATGCAAGTCTTTACAATAATGACAACATTCACACAGTGTACCTCCACTTACTTAACAGTGATTAAGGAGCCATGTCAGGAAAATGAATTATCTTGCTTCTATAAATTCTGTGGGTATTTTAAGATGGATTCAGTCCACTTTGCCAGGATTTTCTGTGCCCAAAAGAGTCTGGAAACCAATGAGATAATAAAATCTGGTCTGTTGGTACATTGGATACTTAAGACAGTCATATGCCCTCCAGAGCCTAGCTGACTATCAATTGCTTTCTAAAGTCCTGCTAAATAAAATAATTTATGAATTGAATCTATGGACAATACACACTATAAATCTCTTACCACATCTTCATTTGTATCTAGTGCTTTAAATCTTCAGAGGCTGCACTGTGCCAACATACATCATTTAAAACAGGACTTCATAGGGGTTTTTTTCATCAGTTACAGCCTGCACATGTCTGCTGTTACCTAAGAAGGCTAGTGGATATAAAGTAGTGTGCAACTGGAGTTGAAAGGAGCCAAATGGCTTTTGTAGCATGCTGGGTCCACGTCTCCTTTACACTTACATCAATAAAAATCAGATGACAGGAAAGACTGCATCCACAGAGTAGCTTTTAGGTTGTTCTTCCAGATAGGGTAAATCAATACAAGAAGCAAGACCAGGAAGTTTCAGACCTTGTGGAAACTCTCCTGTGAATCAAGGATAACTGTGAACTAAAGAAGTTTCTAAAATCTAGGTAAAATTCTCAATGCCTCAGGGGATCAAGCCCAGAATATACTAACTGATAGACTTGTGTATATTTTTAAAATTTCCTCTTTAGAGGCATTTAATAGTAAACAAAACCAAATTTTTAAAATTTATTGGCCTATTTAGTATTTGCTCCAGTTCAGTGACCATTTGATAACAATTATGATGTAAACACTTGCTTTAGGAGATTCATTCAGTGCTTGTTAAATACATCTTGTCTAAGGTCATCTTTTGAACTTCTACAAAACAGCAGTTCAATATATAACTAGTTTTGGATGAAAAAATGTCAAATTTCACAAAAATGTTTCATCCCTCATAAATAACCAGAATACCATGCAAATGGACAAAAATCGGCATAAGATTTCAACATTTCATGCATGATCCATTGCACAGGATTAAAAGGCGAGTAAAGGGAGAGAGTGCATTTGGAAAGGAAATGAAAGTTGTAGATTGTAGTGCAGCGATATACATGAAAATAGAAATACAGAAATAAAAAATTACAAGTTTATGTTACAAACACAGAGGCCAAAAATTCTCAATTTATGCATAGACAAGGGAAGCATAAAGGACCACGATGTCTCAGTTAAGGCACTGGAAGTGGGAACAGATGAGGCATCTTAAATAGAACATTTGTAATGACATGGAATAAAGGAATGGTTTGGGTTGGAAGGCACCTCAAAGATAATTTAATTCCAATCCACCTTCAATGAGCAGGGTCACCTTCCACTAGACCAGGTTGCATGAACATGTCTCTCAGAGCACACAGATATCTTTCTGTCCTTCATGATCTTATAGATGAAATCTGAAAGAAATCTTGCATCCTGTTTTTAATGCTTACCTTTTTTAACGCTTACCTTGCACAGAATCAGCTAATCCTGAAGATGCTGTGCACTGTTGCTCAGACCCAGTGCATAGAATATTTTAGGTTTAGTCAGTTGGAATAAATACTAGCATCAATATACAAAATAAGAAAGTGCAAAGGAAAAGCTGAATAAGCACAAATATGTCTTGGGACTGGTACTAAGCACACATATTTTGGTGTAAAAATATTACTGAAACAGGCAGAGAAGAATGATTTTCTGCTCTGTGGAAGAGCAGTATGAAAAGCATTGAAGGCAGTTCTCCCTAGAATGCCCAAATCTGAGACTATATTTGGTCATAACTGCTTTCTGCATGAACACTTTGTACATTACAGAATAGGGAAGTTTCTATAAGCAGCATGTCTACTAAGTATTTTCACTGGACTTAACTGAGTTGTGTCCCTTACACAAACATTGTGCACATCTCCCTGTTTTTGTTTTTTTTTTTTTTTTTTATATTCTCTGTGTGTTTCCATTATACTCTTTCCTTCTTCACAACTTCACACCTTTGTTTACATGTTCTCATAATGTTGCTTTGTTTTTGTTTTTGTTTTTGTTTTTTTCTTAAAGAATATTGCCTTTAGGATACCTAACCATTTTAATTTTCAAAATGGTATATTTCTTGTCTTGAAGCAACTACTTTAAAAAAAATTACCCTTCAAAATGAAAAAGGCAAACAAATCAGAAATCTAACATCACACAAAGCTATCTTGCTTTCAGATTACTACTTTTGGGGCTCTTTTTGTTGCTTGATATTCCCCTATCAGTACATAAGACATATGCTCAACTTGTATACTTCAACATTAATAGAAACTCCTCTGCCTTCATCTTATTAACAAAATGTATTCTTTTGCTTTAGTTTACTACTTATTACTTATAATGCGTAACTCATCATGAATTAAATGACTTTTGTGGTTAAAAAAAAATCTAGGAATTGATTTCTGTAAATACAATCATTACTTTAAGTATTTAAACTAAAAAAATTTTAAAATTATTTCAGATGAAAAAAATAACTGTCTTGTGTATGGATTTTTCTCCCCAAGTCTAGTATTGAATATATTATACAGTATCATAACACACAATGTAATGTCACATCTGTCTTCCTGATTAAGGTATACACATGCTGAAGATAAGCTTAATAAACACTGCTAGTTGTGGGCAGAATATTTGTTAGTACCTATTCAGCCTTCTCGTAGTTTTTAATACCTGCAGATATGCTGATTTTAGGAATACTTCTTGGAGAACTTGTGGGCAGATTAATGAATCTGAATACATCTATGAATCGTTGAAATAAGTTAATCATTTCTATACAACGCATCATTTGAAAGTCAGTTTTTCTACTATCTACTCATATATAGAAGTTAAAATAAAGGCATATTCATCCTCCACATCCTGCCCTAAGTCTCTCCACATTTACCTAATCTTGAAGTATATTAATCTTGAAGTATATTAATCTATTATTTATGTATATAACAAATCCTATAAGTCACATGTAAGATCAGTGTCACAGACTTTTACATACAGAAAGTGAAAAGTTCCTCACCTAAAACTTCAAATTTTACATAGCATGCTTAATAGGTGGTATTTTCACAAGTGATCTCTACACCATGTACCAAATAAACTAAATGAACTCTTGGGAAATCTGTGACAGAAATACAGTTAATGTGAGTAGTCATGTGTATGAAAAAATGGTTAATAAAAATGGTTTGAAACACAATCTACTCTATTTTGGTGCAGTATGAGTGCAATTTTTAAACTTATTTCAAGGAAATATAAAATATAACTAGTGAAAACGCAGACAATGAAAATATCTATTTCCATATTATACTCTGCTCTTTCTGAGTTCTCTAAACTTTTCTTAGAAGTGCCACAATGTATTTTGCTATTGGCCAAATAAGATAATCATACAGTCTTGGCTCAGAGTCTTTTTAAGGAACACTGGAAAACAACCAAGAAGGTAGTAAAAAAATATTAAGTAATAATATTTTAATAAATCAAGGGCGAGGCCATGGTAGGCTAGCAAGGATTTGCATAAAAGTTGAGAACACAGATTTACTTAAAATTATACTTAATACTAAGCTGTTTTTCCTCAGGCATATCTTCTCAATTTTGAAGCTTTATTGAAAATACTGCAACATGAGACTGTTTTTGTCTATGCTTATCACACTGGGTCTTGAAGAACTGTAGGAAGAAACTTGTAACATTATTCTAAGTGGCAGTATATGTGTTCTCAAAAAAAATCCTACATGGCTATAATGGCACCAGATTTACAAAGAAAGGAAGAGTCCTTTTTTTACTACTATCCTGCATATAAGCCATCATGCAAAAAATGGACCTGCTCAGTAAGAACTTTGAGTGACTATTACTACTGTTTGAACCATAAGCTCAGACATGAATAGCTCCAGGTGCTATTTTATTTGGATCATTGTATCTAAGTAAATACGAAGCACCTGCTTTCATGACAGAACACTTAACTCAGTAGCATAAATTCAATACACCTTTACTATGAAAGCCAGAACCAAGCTCACACTCCTACATAAGAGAGTAATACAGTTGCTTGCTGTTTTACAATCCCCTTTTTTTAAATCTAGCATTATAGAGCTGTGTTACAATCAGATGTGATCGTTCACCATGAAGATAATAAGCTGTCCATTTATAATCTGTTTTCCTCAACCCTGAAATACAGTCCTTTGACAGTATGTATATATGCTAATATAAATACACACAGTACCTCCCTGATGCTGGCAACAGTCCTTCAGAGACTGAAGTAAGACAAATGGACTCATTTTGTTTGTGACAGCATTGCTGGACTCATAAGTAAACACTTCAGAGAGGCAAAGTCAGCATATGTTAATCACATCCAACATCTAATTTCGCTTTTCTTCTAAAATCAATTAACAAGCTTTAATGTTCCGCTCTATGCAGAGAGAACAAAAAGTAATTATTTCAATGGAGGATTATTTTTTCCTCTTTAAGTAAATGCTATCCTTAAAACCAGGCTCTCATGCAATCTGTTTTGGAGAAACAAAATTGACTGTCACTACTGGTTTACACATATATCCTTATGGCATGCCATCATACATAGAATTTGTCACTCCCGAGCAGGCTTCTCACAGCAGTTGTGTTTAATGTCATTTGCTCAAGAGGTTCAAGGTCTTCAATAATTAATGTTTTGCAATCCACTGCAGTGCTGCAAGATAACAACATTTTGGCTTTTAATTTCAAGTAAGGCTTGACACTTTTGTTCAATGAAGATAATACAAGTAACTTCCCATCTCTGAAATTGTAAAAGCATCTCCAGAAAGAAAATTACAAAGGAAAGACTTGCTGCTATACAGGAGCATCAGTCTGAACAGTTTTCTAATTTGTTCTTAATAAAACAGAGTACAGAGAGAAAGGGCGTTATGCTTTCTCTGCAGAGAAAACAAAACTTATCAGTCTGAATAAAGAGGATAGTGAAGAGTGACATTAATTAATTACAAATAACCAGTATTGACCTGAAAAAGCTATGTTTTCACTTGTATCACAGTGCAATACATTTTATTGGAGCTTAGGGCAGACTTAGTAAATGTTCAGGTCCAAATCTACTTCAATCATGAGGACCTTCTCTCTGGAATATATTACGAGTCTGTTGCTACCATTATTTATTCTTTGAATTATGTAGTGCTTAGAATCTCCTGTAAAGGATCCCTCATTGTGCTAATTATTGTAACATTAACATGGCATAATACAATCCTGGAGTGTTTTAATTAGAAAAGAAAGTGCTAGAAAAAAAATGTGATCGATCCAGAAGGTGCATGATTAGGAAACAGTAGCTATTACAGACGAAAGTCACTTTTCAAATATGAATGTGGATCTTCATAAAGTTCAAGAACTATTCTTTTGTAGACTGATAACAGTGATCTGGACCTGACCAACCAAGACTTTGAAGCAGTGTGGAGTAGGTCCTGATAATATTATCTACTGAAACACACGGTAAAACGAATTAACTAAAAAAAAAAAAACAAACCCCAAAAAAACAAAAACAAAAAAAACAACAGGAAAAGTGTTTAAAGCCCCCTGATTTGGAAATATCTAAAATTCACACTTAATCATTTATGAAGTCTAGCAAAAATGTGACCTTACAAACTGATTTAATAGTGTTCAAAAGACAGTTAGAAAAAAACCCTTCTGTATTGCACTGAAAGGAATGTGAACAGATGACACAGTTCATCACTCAATAAGGAAAATATAGTCAGAGCTTTTTATTTTTGAACACTGAGGCTTATTTCAGAACATGGTCCTCTTTGTAATAAATGAAAAAAGTGGCTTTACTTATTGCCCATATGATGACAAATTATTTCCATATCTAATGTAATAAAAATGATTAAAAAATCTTTAAAATAAGAGTTATTCTATCAACTTCTCTCTTCAAGAAAACAGGTACTGCTGTACTTGATTAAACATAGTTTATTTAATATAATTATTTTCAAGTCTATAATGTTTATCTTTAGTCCAAGAATGCAGTCTTTGATTAAATCCATCACCTGAGCAACACAAACAGAAACCAACTCTCACTAGAAGAAGTTATGCTGTTATTGAGAGACCTATGTGTCCATTGCAGGACAAAGCAGAAGGTATCCAAAATACTGTGAAGACTAAAACTGGTATATATTGTGCTGCTTGACTGCAAGCACTCTCCAGATGAGCTTGGGGCTAATATTTTACTTTGTATAGAACACTACAGAAACATAAGAAAAGAATACAAGAAAAATAAAACAATTACTCTTGTACAGAGTACAGTCTGCACAGTAAATTTGATTCAGATATAATGCAAGCATAGAAAATTTCCTTAGGATCTGTTTACTACTCTTTTCTCCATACTAGATGCAAACACTTGAGCACTATTGAAGCACAGATTGGAAAGACTACCTTAAGCAGTATTTGTCCCCAGAGCTGAAAAAGCCTCATGAACATTACTTAATTTGTACTTTAGACATCCTGAATGACTATGGCTTTCACACTACAAAGTAAATTGCAATGATGTGGCTGGCTAAAACAAAGAGGTTCTAAGGAATTTGTGATGGAAATATTGCTTCTGAAATCATCCAACAAAACGTTAAGGAAGTCAGTAATAGAAAACCGCTTTCTCTCTTGTATTTGTTTTCCTCTGCATTTCCAAGTTCTCAGGACTGAGGCTTGTTAGACTTGTATGAGCTGCTGTTGACCTTACTCAAGCTCTGTTTAAACTAGGTTTTGTCATAATAACTAAAAAAAAAAAAAAGGTAATGTGGATATGCCTAAATTAACTTTTACTTTCCTTCTTAAATTATAAGCCTAGTGTTTAGAAAATAATAGAAATAGTAGTCAGTCTGTGCAGAATTAAATATTTATGAATAATGCACAATGCAGAGGAATACAGGTCTGGTATGATAACAAGCACCTTGAAAACTAGAGACACAGGTTGCAGGTCACAGGAGTACAACGTTAAGAGTCAGGGGCCACACTGACCCTGGGAACAGAACAGAAAGACCTCCAAACCAGAGGTCAGGTAAAGTAATGCATACCGGGGAGCTGGGAAAAAGTGGCTATGGGAGTACCAAGGAGAAAAAAGAAGAAACATCTGACCTAAATAAAACATCATATATACAAAATTCAGAAGTAATGCGGACAAGCTGGGAAACACAAAATCAGTCCCAAGTAAATCTTAGAGAAAGAAGAAAAAAGAAATCCTAGCAATATCCCACTTTTCCCAGCAAAAACTTGGGACGTTGATGAATTGTTGCCAATTGTCTTGGAGAAGGAAGGCGGGTGGTGTCAATGTTAGGACCCAGAGAGGAGGTGAAAGGGTGAGCATAACACCAGAGAAAAAGGCAGATATTAGGAAGAATAATACTAACAATACTATAATTACTACTACTACTTATGTAATTTTATGTGACAGAAATCTATTTCTCAGTCTTTAATAATTTGATCTGGACTTACAATAATTCTCTGGTTAGACCATTAAGATTTCAACTATGACAACAAAAACCCCTTGTCTTTAAGTACCAGCTGTGTTTCTTTTATCGTGTGATAAAGTAAGAATTTGAGTCAAAGATACTAGTAGGGAATTTAGGCAGGGGACTGGGAGCTGTCAAACCAGAATTAACATATATTAAATGACAAGCTAAGAGAGGTTGAAGTGACATGGCTAGCAAGGAAACTAATGGACAAGACAGAGGAGTTGTCAGTGAAATGTTGGGAAAGCCAAAGAAAAAGGGTGTGGAAATCAAAACAAAAAACCTCAAGTTAGGAGAATGAGGTTTGATGAACAAATAAGATTAACATGAAAAATATAAGACAGAACTCTAACTGCACGAGCAATAACCTCCACAGTACTTAAGAAACACTGTGCAATCAAACATTTTCTAAGTGTGCTGGCAACACATCTATTCTTTAATTCATCTCTCCTATCCTGTATACTGATACTGAAGCTGATGTTATATATATTAATTTATAAAATAAATGAACATCTTTATTACTGATGTAGAATTGTTGTCTTACTTGATGCATTAGGTAACTGGCACAGGTTCTATATTCTTCTCAAAAGACCATTAACATGAGGACCAAACAAGACTCAACAGAAATTTATAGAAAATATTTTTTTTTTCAAAATACTCCATTATCTTAAAAGAAACAAACAAAAATCAAGAAAAAAACCTGAACTTGCAGTTCAGCAGACTGAAAATACAGCCCAAACTTATTAGCAAGAGAAAAACTGATGAATTTCAATTAAAACTTTTCTTGGAAGCTCACAGAAAAAATGGAGAGAGAGAAAAAAAAATAGTGTTTTTCTACATTCAAACATCTAGAAATATGCCAGATACAATTTAACCTTTCTTCTATACTTAACAGAGTAAAGCTGTGTGCCAAAAAATAACACAGCACCCTGGAATCTATTATAGAGAGCCGTTCTGAAGATGTACAAAATAGATGCAACAGCAAATATATTATATTGCTAAAAAAACATATTAAATGGTAACAGGAGTTACAGAATCACAGAACATTCTGAATTGGAAGAGACCTACAAAGATCATCAAGTCTGAACCGAATGGCCCATATGGGGACTGAACCCGCAACCTTGGCATTATTAGTATAATGTTCTGACCAACTGAGCTAATTTTCTAACTTTAGAACTGTAATACAATAAATTGTTTTCTCTAGGAGCAAAATTGTTCAGTTTATTTCAGAAAATACTATTAACTCCTTGGTAAATAATCCTATACATCATAAACACTTGAAATATAACAGCAAATGTAGTTTTCTGGCTCCTATATGTTTTCAGAGGGGTAAAATGATGGTAGGATTATACATCTGTTCAGTTACAAATCCTAAATGTCAATTAATCAAATTCCTCATATATTTTAAGCACTGAGCTTCTGACTTGACTCACAGAACACCCTCCCCCTGCCCCAATTAGATGAAATACAAAAAGCTCTACCAAACCTTCTCTGGATCACCTAATTAGTCAATGGTAATCAGAAAATTAACCTGAAAATTAGAGTACAATACAGATAGGCAGGGCATGACTGTGTTTTTATCTTCTGGTTGTTTAGAATGATCTGTTTGTATCTTAAAAGAGTGTCAAAATTGCTCAGCTTCAATTTGAATCTACTCTAACCTGAATAGCTACAAGATTTCCTTGAATAGCCTGCAGGAACAGGAACTCTAATAAAAGCCCATACGTTTGCAACTATCTCATTTAAAACTACTATCCTTATTCTGGTGGTAAAACAGATCCAGTGCAAGAGTTCTGATTTCTTCATTTCAGAATTTCCCATTAAAATATATGATAAACAGACCCAGCATATTTCCTGCTAGATATGTTTTAAAGAGTATCTTCAAAGAACACATCTGTGTGGATAGGGGAAAGACACATGAAATTACAGTAGCAGAGGCAGACATTTACTAGTCATATCAAAGACGTTAGCATTGACATGATCATCCTTACCATTAACATCATGACACTTGATGTCAATCCTGTAAAGCAAGTAATGTCATGCTTTGCTTTGAAAATACAGAAATAATGTAAACATTCAGCTGAGACTTAATTTTGAAAGACAGAAAAACTATCACATGGACACATACATCTTCTGTAAGAAGAGAAAATCAAACACTAGAAATATTTTAAGTTGTTGGCATCTGTTTACCAATCAGATGAAAAGGCACACCAGTTCCATTTTACCCTGACTTTCAGAGTAAAATACTGGCTTTAGTGAAGGTGCTGAACATTTTGCCACTGAGAAAAAAAATTATATTTAAACTTCTGTGTTTCCTATGACCTGAGAGAGAGAGAAGCATTTACTAGTCAAAAAAGCCCTGAGGACAATGTCTGGTAGTAAAATTAGGAAAGTAGAGATAAATGTGGCAAAGGCAAGAAAAATTTTTAAAGACTTTTTAAGAGAAGCAACACATATTTACTATATAGTATAGGAAACCTCTTTCCTGTCTTCATTTGTAGGAACACCTACATTAGTTTCTATATTAAATCTTTGAGTGGAAGAAGCTCTCCAATGAGAGGTTAAGTAGGTACTACATGTTTCCAAATCATGCTCACTGAAATGAGAATAACCAGGGGTTAACAGCAGCACCAATTTAATTTCAAGAAGAAGATGGCCTCTTTGGTTAGTCTTTCAGAAAAGAGCTAATTTGTTGATAAATTGCTCCTGTCACATTCTTTAGAGAGGTTGGTCGTCTGAAATAATAGAATGACCTTATTATTCTTCCAGAAATTTTACATTTAGAGACCAAAGGAAAATGTATCCTGCATTTATAAACAAAATATTCAGATAGGTGTTCATATCACACTTATAACTCTAACACCTATCAAATTGTTTTATGATGTAGTGAAAACAAGATAACACATTTATACTAGAATCCTAAAATATTTTAAAGCTTGTAAAAGGTGCTTTCAATGAAACAGAAGAGTTTGACTTAGCCTGATACATTTGTGTTGTATTTTTATTCTAACTTACAAATAGTTTTGAAAAATCTATCCAGTTCAATTCATATTTTACTTCCCCCTTTCTCTTGTCAACTTCTCATTTCAGAGAGGTCTAAGCTCTGAGTTAGACAGTGTGGCACTTCATTTCTTTTGCACAGTGGTGTTAAGTATTTTATTATTCTTGAAGCAGAAATGTCAGGTACTCTCAAGAACTGCACTACTGCTCTTTGCAGTCAGGAAGACTTTAACTGAGTCCCAGATTCCTTATTCATGGTGTTTTATAAGATAAGGACATTATGTTGCAATGCCAAAATAATGTTGTTTGTAAGTGGCTACATAAAAAGCCCACTATCTCTAGATGCAGTGAGGATTTCTGTATCAATCTGACTCAGAAACAGCCATGAGGTGGTTGTTACACTCAAGAGTGAAAAGCCTGGCAATTAATTTGAAACAAAAGAAAAGAGGAAGAAACTGCACATAATCTGCCTCTTCTGTATACCTGCAACTGCTGGCAAAACCCCCTGTATTCTCAGATGGTTCATACAGTCAGATGCAACAGGTGACTGAAAATGTGTACTCCCTGATATTCTCATTTGTAACCACCATCAATATAACTTGCTGTTCAGCCTTTGCTAGGCATATTAAATTAAACCTAATAGGAGTTTATTTCTTGCAATTCACAGGTTAAAAAGTATGGGTCACGTTGTGCACTAACACAGTTGCAAAGTACTACTTCCTATCACAAAGTGAAACATGCAGTGTGACCCATACAAAAATACTCCGTTACAAAGTCAGAAAACTTCCACCTTGAAAAGCTCTGTTTCAAAGGAGTTACAGCAAAGTATCTTTTAAAAGTTCTATCCATAATTTTTATGAAAATGTTGATGGAAACAACAAATGAGAATTTGTCTATGACTGCTAAATGCCTCACAGAACAATATTGCTTACATCAGACGTCAAGGTTTGCACCTCCCATATAGTGACTTTGTCCAAGCAGTCTCAAACACTTCAGATGCGCAGCTCCCCAGCAGCCCTTATATGCTAGTGTTATCCACTAGGAAACCATATGGAAACCTTTTGAAAGAGAACACGTACCATAAAAGGAAATCCAAGATTGGAATTCGCAATGCAACTGAAAACATCAGTATTGCTTGCAGGAACTCAGTCATCCCTTGTCTCCTCTCCCTTTTCTTCCATTGTGTCTGCCTATCTAAGGCTACATGGCCTTCATTGGACTTCGGTGGCCTTCATTCTGCTTTTACCTTTCCTATCCTCTGTATAATGCTAGATTTGCTTCTGACATTGCTGTTTACTGAAAGGTTTACGCACAAGAAATCATAAATTTAAAAATCTGTTTACTGTTACACTATCAGAATTTTAAGAGACAGCTATTAAATCACATTATTATTTCATGAGCAAAAGTTTAAATTTCTACATTCTTCTCATATTACTTCTACCTTCAGTCAGTAGCAGTATTTCTAAAGATCAACTGCAATTTTCTTTCATGTTACAAAAGCAAATATGTGCTATAATTAGTTTCTTCTTGCTTGCATATCAGGCTCATAATACTATATTACAAAATTCCATACACATGTAAATTAGACCTAATTGGACTGGCTCATCAATCTGTTCTCCAATTACATAACAAAAATACATTAACTGAATGTGATTTATGTATAAGGCACTTGTGAATATTTGTGATGGAATTCATAAAGTGCTCATTTGCATGTCCTAATTAGCAGTTTATTAATCTTGAATGCATACAGAAATTAACAGCATTTTAATCTTCTAAAATGCAGGGGTTTTTTTACCCTTTCATTAACAACCACCACTCTTAGTATGGGACAATTTTTAATAGGTTATGAGTGCCTATGTACATATAAAAATATGCACAGATACTTGTGAGCAATTCTGCCTTCCCTGCACTCTGAAGAATTGCCTTAGGAGACAGTATAGATTTGTGGAGTAAAATTTTACTGAAAATGATGAAGCCTTTCTAAGCAGTAATATAAATATATATATAGCCTCTTTGCTAAGTGGTGTAGTATTTTAGAGCACCACACATTCATTTTCCTTTTGGAACAGAGCCTGATTACATGAAATAATTGTTGAGTTTTTTTAATTTTTTTTTTATTTGCATCTTTCATGTCATGGTTATGAAATTTAAACAACATATTTAACTGGATAGGGAAGGCCAGTTAATTAAAAGTCCTAAACCCCCAAATATTAAATGAAGTATATATTGTATAACAGTGAAATTTTGGACAACATTAAGAAAGATTTTTTTCCAATTTTTTTTGGTCCCAGATGAATACAGAATGATAACAGGTTTGTTCAGCAAAATATCAGGCAGGTCTGCTTTCTAGTTTTAGCTGTAGTAACAGGTCATTGCTGATCACTAGGCAATGACTTAGAACTTTAAAATTCTTCAGGTTGCAATTTGCTTTTGTAAATACACTATTTTCTGTTCCGTATTTTGCATTAAAAGCTTAATGCTCACAATACTATTTCTTTTTTCCTCTTTTTTATACTCAAGTGCAGATGAATAAACCATGTAATTTACTTATATATTGAGCTGTGCCACTTGTAACCTACACAAAACATATAGCAAGAAACATATGTATGTGCCTTTAGACAAGAGTTTAGATTCACTATTACTCTGTAATGTCTGTTCACTGATTGTATATACGGATGTATACATAATACACTCAGGGAGGAAAACAAAGATCATGGCAATTACACTGATAACATTATTTCATTCTGTAGGGTAATTCTTGATGGAGTACCATAAAGACAAGTCAAAAGTATTTGTGCATTTTAGGCAGGTTAGAAATAATCTTTCCACTTTTCTTCATCTCCTGCTTATTTATCAGTCTGAGATGATGCAAATCATCCTGCAGTGACAGTGGAGAGTGGAAACTTTTCTGTTTTAGAGGAACAGTCATGGTGACATATGCTTCTAGTCTAATTCATTCTAGTGAGGTCTTAGTTTTAGACTATTCCACACAGATCTCACTGCCATTAAGAGTCCAACACAGTGACCACAGTGGACAAGGAATGAAAACAATGCCATTAGACAGAACTCCACAAAGGACCCCTTGTGTAATGATGCACTGTTGTTCTACTTCAAGAAAACTGCAGGAGGTAAGACCCTGTTGCCTCCCCCATTTAAAAAGTATATTCAAAGAATATATGTTTTCTTCATCTCTATTGCTAAAAATATTTCACAAAAATGAAGACTTAGTAATACCTGTAATTGACAGGTATGAAAACAATAAAAAGGATTTCTAACCTAACATGGTAGTCTGTGTGTCTCATTTCAGGTATTTCACATGTAATGTCTTAGGGGTGGTGGGGAGAGAAGGAAGCTGTATTTTCAGAAACTCCTCCCCTTTTAATCTGGGAGTTAAAACCTTTAAAAGTGATACCTCAAAAACAGAGGTCCTAAAGATTACCAGTAATTTTAACAAATAGTGCATGAAGCTTTAAATGAGCTGAAGTTTAAACAGTCCCAGAAACAGAACCTTGGACTTTTTGCTCCCAGTCCAAAGTTAAGCTGAGAAATTCAATGTAACACAGAACAGAACAAAATAGAACACAACAAAAGAAGGAGATGTTGTCCTTGAAATCAGAATATCCTTTTATCAGTGTTTTGGAAAGAAATGCTCTAGGTAAATTTGTGGCTTGCTATACATAAAAATAGAAATTCCTACTTATGAGTTAAGATATTCTACTCAGCATTATCCTTTCTCCTTTAAAATGTATTTTGCTTACATATAGAATATTCATTTTTGTTTATACATATACATTTAGTGTTTACATTATAAATGCTTGAAAACACAGAAATCTTACTTAAAGTACACGTTAATTTGATGCCTAAAATTGAATGGTGCCTAGTTCAGTTATTTACAGATAAATAAATAGCAGCCAGATGAGATGCAAATGGTGAAAATGGTACTGATTTCAGACTGAAGAATATTTAAAAAATGAGTATGAATAGCAAATTGAACCTGTGATCCAAGTCCAGCTGTCCTGACAAAATGAGCGTACAAATGTTAATCCATGCATAATATGTCCCATTGACTACAACTGGCTTTTATGCTGATATGATTAACTATGTTTGTCTAGTGTATGCACAGACCAACATTCAGACCATTTTACCCTGCATTTGTATTCTATTGCCTGATCAACATAGAATTAAATCAAAACAGCATTTTCTAATGCTATTTTAGTTTGACTAAGTGCTTTTCTTGTCTACTGTTCGGAATTGTAATATGCAATAAGACAAAGTAAATGCAATTCAGGAAGTTAAGAAGTTTTAAAAATTGTCAGAGTCATGCATGAGATGCAAAGCAATATATCAGTATGAAATTCATAGTTTCCATTGTGAACTGGCTCCGGGGTAACAATCCATAACTAAATCCTTCGGCAGTTATCCATCAGGCAGTGCAACATTGTCTAAACAGTTAAAAACGCAATCATATCTAATTTGGTGCAATATTGTAAGCTCACACAGATATTGTACTCATTAAATTGAATATAAGACACATAAATCAAAAAAGTCAAAGTCTGTGCTACCCAGATTCTTCAGACAGTTCCATCTGTTACAGAAAGTGCTGAGTTTGATTTCTAAAGATATATGGTAATTTTCTATTAACCCGGTCAACAAAAATAATGTCTATCTCAGTTTCAGAATATACCTATTATGTTTGTGTTAATTTTTGATTTGTGTGAGTTGGTCACCATGTCAGTTTTCCTTAAAGAAACAGAATCTTGATGAAAAGCTTGAGCTGAATACAAACTCAAAAGATTCCACTTAATTTTATATTGATTGTTTTTCATCTATCATTTAATTGCATAAACATTTCAGGAACTCCCTCATAGCTTTTAATTTTTGAAAGGAAAGAAAATTTAAAAATTCAATCTAGTCCAAAACAAAATGAAAGCCATTTGTATTAATGTACCAAAGCTGGAATTCAGCCTTTGGCTAGGTCAGAATAGTTAAATATATATGTGTATGTGTATATATATATATGTATATATATCACAGAATCACTGATGTCTCACTGTGTGTGTATTAACCATTCATATTTTGGATTTGTTGTTGAACTTAAAGACATGGAAGGGGAAACATAGATACTTAATCTAATCCATTTTCATAAGATTCCAGTGGTTTTCTTAAAGAATTTAACCTTGCAATGTGGAGTCATACTTTTTGCAATATGAACAGAAATGGTGAGGGTAAGTTGGGAGTTTGTGAATCACCACTTAGAAACCATCAGGCCGTACAATATTTGCTGGTAACGTCTGAGTTAAATGTTTTGTGCTTATATCTGTAAACTACCACAAAGCAAAGAGATGAGTACAGATGAGATTCTTTTGACCTGAATGCATTTGCTATGTGAATCGGATAGAGAATTTTCATTTCCTGAATCATTCACCATAAGCTAAACAATTCCCCAAAGCTCATTCATTCATTACTCTTGAAAACACAATAAACCAAAAGGAGATAGAAAGAAAAATATTGTGTTGATTGTGAATTAAAAAAAATAGAGATTTTTTCACGTAGATTTGCAAGTTGTATTGACAGGCATGTACACTGCCTTATAGCATGAGGAATAGGAATAGTTACTTTATATTTACTTGAAAGCTTCAGCACCAAAAGAAAAAGTGACCAAAATCCCAACTCCTCCTATACTTCCTATGGGAATTTAAAGCTGTAGCAAATGCAACACACTAACTTTAGACTTATCCTCAAGGTATGATTAAACAAACACTTCTCGCTGTCTCACAGTCATAAACATTCCCCTCCCTGCACTGGAGTCCTGCATAACACTTATTTACAAGTTATATTCCGAGGTACAGTTTCTGTCACAGGAAAATGCAAAATGCAAAAGGCTTTGAAAGGACCAATGATGCATTTTAGCAGCAGCAAATCTAGGACTGCTCTTGCTGCGCTGTCCATGGGGTCCCATGCAACAGTGAAAAAAGCAAAGCCCACTTTAGCAAGCCAGTTATATAACTAGTCATCCACAAGTCCATCTTCTGTAGTACTTCAGGTCTCATTGTGATTGGACTAGATACCCTCCAGATATCCCTTACAAGTAAATTATTGTATGATTCTAATTACAACTTCTGTAGTAGTAACAACATGCACTCTAACCTTGATTAACTGGTGCAACTCAATAATAAAATCCATACTAATAGCCAAAGCCCACCTTCCTCACTGTGTTTTAAAGTTTCCAGATTTATGGTGATGGCACAGGATGATCATTAAAATCGAGAAAATGTTAGTATTATTTAGATGGTATCTAATTAAAATATTAAAAGAATACAAAAATAAAAGAAAAATTAAACTTGTCACTTCAGTACAAACTACAGTAGACTCATCCTCTTAGACTAAGAGGCACCCCAAACTTTTAGCTTTAGGTAGGAAAGAACAAGAAGTGAACATTCCTAGATTTTTAGGTTCTGCATCTAAGCCAGAAATCTTGGAATGCGTTTGGAATGCTTCTCTTTTCAATATAGTTTCCTTCCTACAGAGTCAAAAGAACATTTTGTGAAAGGTCCTAATTTGTGAAATTCCTTGATTCATACGCAGATTAAAGAATCACCATTTATAATTATAACATTTCAGCATCTCCATTTGCAGGAACTAAGCATGATATATATTTTGATATTCTTCTCTTACTGAAATCCATCTAATCTATTTGAATGTCTCAATCTACCAGATGGGTAAATCTAAAATAGTTAATTACCAAGGCCACTTGATGATACAAAAATGCTTATGCAACCAGAGATACGTGTGATATAATAACTGATCAGGACCACATGCAGGGATGCACGATAACGATAAACAAGAAAGCCAGTATGGGCAGCTACAGATTCGTGCCTAACCTGTCTTGCAAAGGCTGATGAAAAGTGAGACAGGGAGATGGGAAGGTAAGCTTTCCAGAATTGCTTTATCCCTGAGAAAAATCATTGTGCTAGGCAAAAAGAAATACTTACATATCCCAATCTCAAGAACATAAATGATTTAGGACAACTGAGACGGAACATGACATTTAAGTTGTAGAACTACAAGGGCACTGAACAACTTCCTCCCTAGGCCAGTATGGTAAGTGAAACTTGAAAGCATCCATGTGGCCCAAATATATGGGTAATCAGTAAGTAAAACTTTATAGTGTAATAACTCAAAATGGATATCATAAAATAATGAATGAGAATGCAAATAGATCATTTTTATATCTCTCATTTTGTTGAATAGCTACATCTTCTGTAGCTGGAATGTGAAATAATAGTGAACATTTAAGAAAATACTAAAGTTCAAGGTTACTGGAGAGATGCAGCACCCTTCTGTGGTCTGAATGAAGTTCTCTAAGCCAGTTGGTGGAATCACCTCTGTAGACTCATCTGTACTAGTCCTCTGATGATAATTTTCATTTTAATTTTCAGAAAAAGAGAACATTGCATGAGGCTCCAGAAATTCAGCTACTCCCTTTGAGTCTGCCATAGTATACTCCTGGAGAAGCTAGCAGCCTGGGGCTTCAACAGGAGCATTTTGTGCTGGGTTAGGAACTGGCTGAATGGCCGAGCCCAGAGAGTGGCTGTGAATGGTGTCACATCTGGTTGATGACTGATCATTAGTGGTGTCTCTCAGGGATCGGTGCTGGGCCCAGTTCTGTTTAATATCTTTATTGATGACCTTGATGATGGAATTGAGTCCCTCAAGTTTGCAGATGACACCAAGCTCGGAGCAGGTGTCGATCTGTAGGAGGGTCCTGCAGAGGGATCTGGACAGGCTGGAGAGATGGGCAGGTCCCACCGGGATGAGATTCAACAAGTCCAAGTGCCGGGTCTTACACTTTGGTCGCAATAACCCCATACAGAGCTATAAGCTGGGGTCAGAGTGGCTGGAGAGTGGGCAGACAGAGAGAGACTTGGGAGTGCTGGTGGATGGGAGCCTTGACGTGAGCCAGCAGTGTGCCCAGGTGGCCAAGAAGGCCAATGGCATCCTGGCCTGCATCAGGAATGGGGTGGCAAGCAGGACCAGGGAAGTTATCCTTCCCCTGTACTCAGCACCGGTTAGGCCTCACCTTGAGTACTGTGTCCAGTTCTGGTCCTCTCAGTGTAAGAAAGATGTTGAGTTACTGGAATGTGTTCAGAGAAGGGCAACGAGGATGGTGAAGGGGCTGGAGCATAAGCCCTGTGAGGAGCGGCTGAGGGAGCTGGGGTTGTTCAGCCTGGAGAAGAGGAGGCTCAGAGGTGACCTTATCGCTGTCTTTAACTACCTGAAAGGAGGCTGTAGTCAGACGGGGGTCGGTCTCTTCTCTCAGGCAACTGGCAACAGAACAAGAGCACACAGTCTCAAGCTCCATCAGGGGAGGTTTAGACTTGATGTTACAAAGAAATTCTTCACTGAAAGGGTGATCTGCCCTTGGAATAGGCTGCCCAGGGAGATGGTGGAGTCACTGACCCTGGAGATGTTCAAGAGTAGGCTGGATGAGGCACTTGGTGCCATGGACTAGATGATGGGTTGCTGATAGATTGTAGGTTGGACTTGATGACCTTTAAGGTCTCTTCCAACCTTGCTGATACTGTTTTACTTGAGTTCTCATGACAAGGCCTAAGTTGTAAGATTGGTTTCTGCACGTCACCTTGCATACAGCCTTCAGATTTAATCTGCACTGGTTTCCCATTCCGCAAAAATTTACTTGGGTAACAGTTTCATAGTTACCTGTTCTCCTGGACATGCTCCCTATGTACAACCACTAATACTTAAGATAATGCTTTCCACACATGCAACACAGTCAAATACATGCAAATACATTTTATGTGGAGAAACAAAAACATGTGTTTAAGGTGTGACAAGTCAGGTTTAGTATCAGGTACCATTTTGGCTCTTCAACCTCAGTGAATGCAAGTTTTCCTTCCAGAGGATTTGCCATAGGCCTAACCTGGGCTGCATTAACACAGGTTTAAGAGTAAATTCAAGAGGAATTTAGTATGACTGACAATCCAAAGACCACTTGCAACATGCTAAATTCTAGGACTTACAGAAGTGAGCCAACACTGCTTGCAATAGTCCTGGAGTATTCCTGCCAAAAATTATTTGCACTTACAGTTATAAGTAAGGAGAACAAAACCTGGCTCCAGGTAGGCATTTATGGGATGTTCATCACCTCTAAAGAGGAAATATTGTATTGCCTTGTGGGCAATCTCTCAGTTCTTTATTTTTCAGAACTAAGGAAAAACTGCGATTGAATATATTTTAAAAGGAGACAAAAATGGATAAATTTTACATGTAGGCATTTATATCTTTTTTCTTGCTAGTAATAAAATCATTGTCATTCTAATCACCTTTCAAATTTAATAAAAATGGCAACATATGGCTGTTTACAGAGATCTAATTAGCCCATTTCCCTAAATATGATTTTACACTCCAAAATATTAAAATTGAAATGCAAATTGTAACATGCAGATGAGAATTAAGGAGAAATTATTTCTACTTAACTGCCTGAAGATAACCAAATCCTCCTCCTTTCTATTACCCTTGCCTTTGGCTGAGCTTAGAGATATATTGAATAAAGATGACATTAATGTCAAACAATGTCCTTGTTTGCATCGAAACCCTTCTCTATGCACGTACTTCATCATCAAAACACACGCTACCTATGACATCTGTAACAATTAAAGAGGGTGAAAAAGAATTAAAACAACCAACAGTCCACCACCTCAGATCTGGAAGACCTCCAGTCCCATACATGAAACATTTTTCCTGCACATTAATATCAATAGTGTTAGCAACATTCAAATCCTTTACAAATGGCTGTCTATCTGCATGGAATACTATATGTGACTTTTTAAAGCATGGAAACTGTTGTTAAATCACAAAATGGTCTCTTATGGTCTGTGTTTCTGGTCTACAGCAATGACTGACACTAGATGTTTCAGAAAAAATGGTGGAAAGTTATAAAAGTTATCATGTATTTCTATACAGCAGGTGGATATTTATGCATAATCACAGATGATGCTTGCACTATATTACAACATAATGTAGCAGACCGAAAGTTTTACTTTTCTTATTACAACTACTGATGGTTTTTATTCAACTATTTAAATAACCAAGTTCCTGTCTCATTGCAGACTGGTGCTGCTTCACTATGAACTCAAGGTCTATCTCCCTATAAGACAGCAATATGTCTTCTGCGAAATATCAAATTATCATGACTCATAAACTATTTCTTTTATATATATATATATATAAAAGAATCTTATGTGAAATAATTAAAAGCATCACCGAAATTTGCCGAAGTAGTCAACTCATTTTACTAATTGCCTATCAAAACAAATATCCTAATATTCAAGGCAACAAAAGCTTTATAAGACTGAAGAAGAAATTGTTCAAGCTGAAGAAACTCCATTTTAAACAAAAAGTAGTGAAATGGAATATATAAATGAACAGGTACAATAAATGGAAGAATGTGATCACTTTGAAAGTACACACAGACACAAGGACCACCTCTATGTTACTGGTTTCTCTTCTTCCCAAAGAGAAATAGCTGCTGTCAAAGAGTGGTAATGAAGTCTCCAAGATTCATTGTTCTGGGAGATGTCAATACAGATACAGACAGTGTCTCTAATGCTTTCAATTAGCTTGTTCATCCTGAGAATCACAGGATTGCTTAAGGTGCTGTTAATCTGGTTTATATGCAGATATATTGGGTTTACTAAATCTTCCAAATGGAGGTTAAAGCTCTTTCACTTATTTGTCTATAAGGTGAACAATAAAGGAGCAACAACATGGATCCAGTAAGCTTCCAAAACACTTTGTCTGAATATTCCACCAGCTGACATGAATATCCCAAACTAGTTGACAGTTTGGGGAAAAGATAAATTAAGCTGTTTCTGCATTTCCTCTAAAACCTGGGTTTTCATAACTGCTCTATTAGGAATGTAACTTGAGGAACTTTAGTGACCCATCACCTTGGTAAGACAGGTGCCAAGAAGGAAAAACCTTTTGTGAGAACATCTAAATTTGTGTGCACTTGATGATCTCAAGGATCTTTTCCATATTAAATAACTCTGTGATTCTATGGAAATCACAAACAAGTGCATACGGATTTACAAACTGTTATCAGTCTACTCTTTCCCAGTTTAGAAACTATGAGTTTAGGAACCTGCAATTCAAATGACATTTCCCTAATGAGAAAGAACAAAGAAGTCCGTAAGAGAGGACTACCCTGCACCTTGAACAGAGTATTGTAGCCTAGAAATAAGGGTTATGAAGTAGAATGTCCCCAAGTGTTGCAGTGTGCTTCCTGTGACCTGGCTATTGGATAGAAATGTGGCATATCCAATGAAAAAGAAACAGACAGACTCGACTAACTAGAAGAAACGTCTTGCTTGATCTGTAATGAAAACAACCATTGAAAGCACATTGGAAATATGTTGAGAAAAATTAACAATTAGCACTTACAAGTTTTTTTTTCATAACAGAAACAAAAATATATTTCTAAGGGGTACAGTCTCATTGTTCCAACTCTTGTAGATGGAGAAAAACAAGTACATGATGGGTACTTGGTAACATACTGTGAATTAATGGCAGGGTTGAAAGTAGAAATCCCAGTCATACAATTTCTGATTGCATTTTATAGTCATTATACATTCAAGCTCTCTAACCAGGGTATAAGCCATCCTTTAACTGACAGAAAAAGGAAGGTCTCTTTACAAAAGAAATTGTATCTTTTTTAGATGAAAGATTTAAACAATTTCACAGAGAAATTATGATAAAAAATTGCAAGTGAAATAATTATCTTTATCCGAACTGTAATTTCCTTTAAATCACAGAACAAAATATCCTCTCAAAGGAGACACTAAACAGCAGAAAGATTCCTGATTGATATGCAAACGCTGTTGTCTTCCACAACTAATAGATAACCACTTTAAAGAAGTGTTTCTACTCAATAAACCTAAGTAATAAATCCTCTTTTTTAATTCTCTCTCTGCACTCCGATTCCTACTGTGGACTTCATAGCTAATTTTACTTCTTGATTTATCTACAATTAAGGTGTGCGTGTTACTTCTTATTGGTTAGAAGGAGAAATCACAAAACAAATAAAAACTGCACATATAGTTACCAGGATTATTTCACTTCCTCAAACCAAGTCTACTGATGTTAGTAATACATTCAAATGTTCTACTTAGCCAAGGCTTTTTGTTTCCCTTCATCAACACCAGGAACTTTTAAATGTTGCAGAGAATTCTGCAGTCTTGGTTACATAAAAGCAAAAAAAAGCTTTGAAGAAAATAGAAATAATGGATCATTCATCATGCACGGGAAAAAGTAAGCTTTCACGAATTAATTTGGATAATACCTTTAATTTCATAAAGATAATTAAAGATCTGTTTGTGGTTTGACCTGTGTGTTTAGTGGAAAAGGTTGAAACATTCACCAGGCTGCCTATGCACAGCCTTTACATCTTTGCTTTGAAGGAGAAATGTGAATGAAAACCAATTTAAGCACTGCCTTCACTGTCCAAACAACTGAGCAAAACTTAAATGCTACTTTGGCTTCCTTTCAAAATTCTAGGTGGCTCAGCTGAATAAACTCAGCTGTGTGAGGTGACAGGCTAAACCTAATCTCCTTGGGAAACATACCCATCACTAACTCCTCCACCACACTGAAAGCAGCATGCTTAACCCAACTCATGTAGAGGCACTGTCTTCTACACATGAATAATCTAGTCCTTCAAGGAGTTAATGTTGCTAAATACTTTGAAGGTATCTGTATCACTTCACAAGGCTGCAATAAAATTTTATTAGGAATTTAATAATGTTTCAACATACTTGGTGATGTACAGTTCTCGAAAGTAACAAACATGCTTGACTAAATGATTTTAAAATACATAAAGCAAAGTGACAATTCATTTATTAAAGAATTTTGGCCACATGCAGACTCCAAGTAGATTTTAAAATTAATAATAATAATAATAATAAAAGAATTAAAAAGGAATTCCTACTCTTCATGTTTCTGAACAGGTTCAGCTGTACCACCCTTATATCGATAACTATCATTATTATAGGCTTTCGTGCAAAATGCCAATGTACCATAAAGTCTTCATAAATATAAAAATTGTAATTATATGTCTACCTTCCAGACAATTTGCTTGTGTTTTGACATAAAAACGCTATCCTATCAAACAACCCTCACTGTATACCCTTTATAGTTCAGAGTGATAGGTATTTATTTTAAAATGTTAGACAGCTGGAAAACAGAGTGATGGGGATTGAACTACATATGAAGAGGAAATAATTGATTTTTAAGTACTTTTTAAATAAAGAGTACATATATTGAATTTGTTTACCTGCTGTTAGAGAAAGCACACAGCAAAGTAGGAAAGCAGCATCATTATAATCTAGTATTCACACATCAAGGCCAGGGTAACAAAGAATGCTAGATGAAGAGAATAACCTTTGACATTTATTTGAGAGTGCAAAATCCAGATTAAAAATAATGCTGTTAATATTTTTTTCATTTTGCTATGACTATCCCAATAAAACCACTTCCAGTCTATTTGCAGATAAACTACTACCTTTTCTTTCCTGAGTGCAACTGACGGATCTACAAGGTTAAGACCATTTTTTGCAGTGACCTACAGTTTCAAGTGCTCATTTTGTGCACTCAGGCTACAGCTCTCAATCAGCTTTTGAAAATTACATCCAAAGTAATTCAATAGCACTTTGTCTATGCACAGAACGAATCATGCAAACCTGAATGCCACTAACTAGGAGTGCTATTACTCTTCATCAGTCTTCTCTAGTCTTCCTTCTGTCTTATTTTCATATAGTTTCTCACTTCAACTACCATCGATATGCTAAGCTTGGGTCAAAAGGGCAAAATAATCAATGTTATTTATGAATGATGAGTTCAAGCGTTCCTTGCACCAAATTGAAAATACAACTGAAAAAGTTAAATTATGTAATTCAACATACTGAGGTGAAAATATATTAATGTTATATGCTGGGAGAGGCAGTTCTATATATTTATTCACTGAAAAAATAGCTATTATTTTCCTTTACCATCTTCCTAATTCTTCAGTGTTTTGTTGTCAAAATCTGTTTTTGTTTCATTGAGCTCTCTATCCTAAGCTATACCTTCTTAGGTAAGAGAGCTGTGAGTACTTGAACTCTCTTTTCTGCCTCTCCTCAGTGCAAGTATATCATGATAGAACTATCACTGAGTATTTAAGGGTTTTGTATCCTAGTGCTAACAATAGTTAATTGAGTGGGCTACAAAAATCAAAGAAAACAAAAAGGACAAATTAACTCAACAATAATTAGAGCAGAATATAATTACAGTACTAATTAGAATAGTTTTCCAGTAGGAATGGATCATTTAAATATGAAAAAACCCACAATAATGAAAGACTCTGCTGTTGCAACATCTTTTTTTACCCTCTAGTATTTTGAGAATAGAGCTGATAACATTACCATTTTTTTCCCTATCTATAATTCAGAATATTTTATTGTATTTTTATGATTTATTTGAAGAATACTCTTTCATGACATTACCAATCTCCCTTCCAGTTTAAACTACAGTACTACTGTTTTTCAAGTTAGAAAGGGTGTTGGTTTATTTAAATTTATCCTTGAGACTGCCCCTAAAAATACCTAAAAACTATGTAAGCTATTAGCTCCTACATTAAACTGTTCCAAATTAATTTACTAGAATATTTATATACTTCTTAATGTTTTAATGAGGTATTTCTAGGGCAAAACCAGCAAATGACTTTGTAAGAACATCTGTTTGTACAAAGGAGTAAGTCAAGGCTGCTTTGAATAATTCTGATATCTTGCATTTTCACTCTGCAAAAATTTATGTATTGTACTGCCATAAATTTAGTCTTCTGTGTGAAATCAATAAAGGATAGTAGATACAGATACAGCACTGTTTTCACAATCAGTATGGAGAGGCCCTTAATAAATAATGGAAAAACTGGAATTCAGTTATTTTCACAGAATTTTTGTCCCTTAGATTCTCTATTGTCATGATCAACCAGAGTAATTAGAAAACGTGTTTTTCAATATATTGTATTTGAGAAGAAAAGAATATAGAGAAATACAGTATTACCATAACGAATCTAAATGGAAAAACTGCAAAACATTTATCCTAGAACCAACATAATATTTAGTGAACTTTTGAATTCATGCAAACAGGATAAAAATATCTGTCTCAAGGTGGGCAACAAACTCCTAGAGCCCTCATCTAATTAATATTTGTGTATCTGATGCTTGCAAATGCAGTATTATTTGTTTATTTATTTACTAATAAGTGTGCAAATTTAGCCAAAACACACTGCCTTAGTTGAATGTTTATTATGTACAGACTGGAAGTCAAACAGCTGGAAGGTGAGCAAGCACCCTCTGCAGAACACTTGACACCTGGTCAAGTCCCTACTACAGGCCTCATTTCTTTAGTGTGTCCAGTTCTGCAAACATCCCAGAAGTGGTCAAGGGATGAGTGGAGCTTAGGGAACATCTGCTCCCTTCCACTGCTACACAATACCACCTACTGCCCTGCCTGAGCTCCAAATGGTGAAACTATGTGACAGAGTGCAGTAACCACTTCCTTCTGGCTTAGTCTTTGCAACACTAGAGCTTATTATCAAAAAACAGTACTGAAAAACTGCATAGCTAAAAAGGATCCACAGTATAATCATCAAACTGATTTTTAAATTTAGGCTCAAAAAAGAAGCAACAAACTATCTTAGTCCTTGAGGTCAGCAGAAATAAATCTATCCTAAGCCAGAAAACCTTAGTCATAGTCTTCTATGCCCACACAACATGTAAACCTAAACACTTCTGTAAATTTCATCTACAATTGTTTCAAGATATTTTTACTTACCTACCAAATTGCCCATATAGAAGAGGGAAATGCAACCTCTAATTATGCCCACAGAAGAACTGAAATTCTACCGTATGAGTTTAATTAAAGTGGCTAGTTCATCTGAAGACAATTTTTTTCAAAATTCATAATGATGGCATTAGCAAGTTATTAAATATGAAAATTAATTGAGAATATGATTTGTTTTATAGGGTTATAGGTTTGACTAATAATTTCTGATTATTTTCCATGTAATGCTGTGGTGGTTTGAACCACTTTTATCATCTCAGCGCGTGCAATAAAGATGACGGAAAACTGAACAAAATTAGCAGCAGGTGAACAGTTTATTATAGGGGGTTTAAAATAGGGAAGAAGGGACAAACCACAAAAGACCCCAAAATTACACAGAGAAACACTTGACACGCAGAAAACACAACAGGAAAAAAAAGGGACAAAACCAGAAAGGGAACTGCTTTCCCAGTTAGATGACTAGCTGAAAAAACAGGGGGAGGGGTAGGGAAGCCATCTCTCTCCCTCCCTCTCTGCTGGAATCACTCCCCGGCCCTTGAAGGTCTCTGAAAAAACACAAAAAGAAGTGAAAAGCGACCCCTTCCCACCACCTCCCCGATGGGCTACTCGCTTTCAAGCTGGGAATTGCTTCTGTGCTGAGAGAAATGGGTGGAGTCACGCTGTGGGGCCTGCGACTGAGGAGGAGAGGTGCTGTGGGATTCGCCTCTGGATTGAAAGTCGAAGAGAGTGGGAGGGCTGCTGTCCTTGGCTTTTTAAGTACTCTAGTTCCCGCGTGAATCTCGCTGTCTTCTTCCCGGCCAGGCTCTCTCTCCACTGTTCCAGCACGGCCGAACCCTGCCTTGTTTCTGGCGTTTTCCCGCCAAAAAAACACACGCTCAGGGCTCGAGTCCCATCTTTGTTTTCATAGCTGTGGCATTTCAGGGACGCCCTGGCGTGACTGCCGCCCCTCTGTGCAGCCATCGCTAGCACGGTGCCAGGGCCAGACCCCTGCCGCTGTCCACAAGCAGCCGC